>JAGSMT010000407.1:0-177209 GCA_029286875.1 Lamproptera curius | reverse complement strand
CGAATTGTAGTTGTTTAGAAATTTAAAGACTTTGTTGTAAGCACCAACAACCAAAGGACCGTTATCTGAATAGATATTTCTAGGGTTTCCTCTGCGAGATAAAGCGTTTCGTGAGATAAAGCGACGTAACGCCGGCTATCAAGGACGATACCAAAGTAACGCATCATCGATAGAAAATTCACCCACGGCGAGCTGTATATCAGGTGATTGACAAGAACCGTGGAAACATATAATTTTCGATTTGGACACCGCTACTACGTGTGCAACACCCGCTGTAGCTAGTATGGTAGCTCGCCGAAACTCTGTGGCACGTGCGGTGACCGGATTACGTTGGCGTAACAGGTTAAGTCGACCCCTGTGAGATTCGCACCGTGCAACATCCTTTCAAAGCCGATGTTCCACAGGAGGTCCATCTAAGACCGACACCTGTATTACACCGCATGCCGCCCTATCCTGGCCTTCCTGCGTTAGAAACACCATAATTCTATCGGTAAGATGGATGTGGATGACGCGACGCAAGTATTTGGGTATCATGTTCCCTAGCACCACCTTGATAGATTCCCAGGGGAAGGTGTTAAACGCATTCTTGATGTTTAACGACACTGCCAACATAATTTCACTCAGGGATACCGCCAACTCGGATAGATCCGTGATGAGCCTGGAAATCGCAACGATGGTTCTCCAATATACATAATATATATAATATAATATATAATACCTGTTTTGTTGTAATGCGAAACAGTAAAATTGTATGTATTCGAAAACAAAGCAAAGAGAAATGTTAGATTTCTGCTGGTGATCATAAATTGTAGAACACAAGATTTAATGTGAACAAACATTATTTAATAATACTGTAATAAAATCAAATAGTGCAAGTTTTATTACCTCACTCACACTGATTGTCAAAATGCAGAGTAAACAATAATTATTAAAACTATCAGTATTAATAATAATAATCACTAATCACTTAAAAATTTAGGTGAATGTCGGAAACTAAAACTTAAATTAATCTGAATAATAAATTTTATTATAATCTATTTATAGGTAGTAATATTTGCCCACAATATTTATTTAAACATAAGAGATACTCGTTTAACTAATAATAATTATACACTTTATTTTTGATCCAATTACTTTCAGTTATTTGATAATGTTCATCAAGATACCAGCTTTTTCTTAATTTTTTATAGTAAATTATAAAGCATGTGTACAAGTTGTATACAAATCTATTGTGAATTTATTAAAAATTATTGTTGATATCTGCTTTAACTGAACTTTCATCGATCGGGTGCAGAATACCTTTACTGTTCTAAATTTAAGTGTTTTTCAATGAGTTATTATACCAGGCTGAGCCACTCTCAGTTTAGATAGCAGGCTTAACCTTTCATGTAAAGGACATTTATAATCTATAGCATTTAATTTACCAAATCTGAGTAACCATATCACGGTCTTAAGTTTTACTGATCAAAATAATATAATATTAACGATTAACACATCATCTAGTGCGAAACTAAACAAAACTTCTACTATGGTGACTAGATAACAAATAAATACATAGACTTCTTTTTCCTTTGAACTGCCTCTGTGATCTAGCTTACTTTATAAGCCGGAGGTCGTGGGTTCAAACCCAGCAGGGAAATAACTTTGTGTTAACATTGTTTTCTACTGCCTTCGTAGCCTAGTGGTATGGGCGTATGCTTGGAAACCGAAGGTCGTGGGTTCGAATCCTGCGGGAATCAACAAATCTTCATTGTTGTTTCCCTAGTGGTTAGGACAATTTGGGCCGATCACACAATTTTCTGAAAAGTAAGATTTACCATGCGTCGGATGGGCATGTAAAAAGTTGGTCCACCCACCAACCCGCACTGGCCCAGCGTGGTGGGATACGGTCCAAAAATACCCTTATGGAAAAGGCGTGCATTAGGGGAGTCCTATGACCAGCAGTGGACTAACAACGGCTGATGATGACGATAACGATAACGCAAAATTCATAATGTCCCAATTGTTTGGAAATATCCTACCACAACGAAACAAGCAAGTGACCATTTCATATGATAGCTTTGGTTAAAATTTGAAATGCGAAAATGAAATGTTAGTATTATTTAAATTTTCGGTTAGACAATGAAAAAGATGGTTCAAATAAATTGTTGTTTCGATAACGAGGTTCCAATTTTTTATTTAAAAAAATTAAAAGTAAAGAAAGATTTACAAGGTCTGTCTGAAAAATCATTCAGTTTATTAGACATGACCAGGATGTGGCGATTACCTGAGCTTCAGGTCCTAACTATGAAAATGGGCTCGACAGCCGTCTAGAACAATGCAGCAGATCTACATGGCTTCTAGCTCTAAATGCAAAAAAAAAATATTACTATGTTATATATTTTTATTAATTCTGAACCAGAGAAAGTTATTTCTGGTTTCACCAAAAATGTGTTTTTAAAATTGAACGCATTACACTATAATTAACGCATGACAAGAAAATCATCGATTGTGATCCTGTGTGTAATCTAATGACAAAGTGAACAAATATTAAAAAGCTCATACATTTACTCCAAAGACCTTAGACCGGTGTTTAAAGCAGGGATTCCGGTGTTTGCTGAGTTGAACGAAACATTGCATATATATATATGAGAGAGGATACTACAAGATGTGATGTATACAGAGGAAGTTGGTCAAAGAACCATTTAGTCATTTCATCTGATATGACGCATGAAAAGCAACTGGATCAAGTAGCCAGAAGGCGTTTACCTTTCATGTCCAATTAAGCATTGTTATAAAAAAATCTTTCTTGTCATCTATTGCCTGTTGAACTTTTGATCCTGAAAATAATGATTAATAGAATAAATACCAAGTACAATCGCATCCTTGAGTAATAAAATAAAACTTTAGCACATATACAGTTTGGTCCTTATAACCCACTTTTTTTTCTTAGTTACTGGTATCTACGACAAGTACTTAGGTATGTACACTTCTAGTAAAATAGGATGAGACTAAGAATGTAAATTATTAATGATTTAAATCATTGACATTTGGGCTTGACGCAATTGCGTTCCTTTTGTTTATCACATATGGAGTGTCCAAAAGTCCCTGTGTTTTTAAAATTCATAGTCTGTTTGAACAATGATGTAGTTATAAATAAATAAAATAATTCAAATATAGTTAAAACTATGGATACAAAAGTAACCTGCCTATTATGACAATATTTTCAATCGTAGTTCAAATGTCAGATGCATATAATAAACATATACATATACATATTTATTAGAGTCCGACCGAAACTGTTTTTCCGGCCGAACCGAAACCGAAACCGAAAGTTCGGCCGTGGCTTCAGTTTCGCCGAAACCGAAACCGAAACTCACGTGATCAAGTATAAAAACTCTTAAAATACTAAAATATGGAGCTTTTATGCCTATTATTTTGCTTAATTTCCGTTCTTTAATAGTCATGGAATAGAGACAGTATATTAAACGTGTGTAATCGTTTATTTCAGTTACTAATAATATTTTTAGTAACAAAATATTAAAAAATATATATATTTTTAAATTAATTTCTTATAGCAATATGAGTTATTAATAAATAAATTATTAATTGAGACTGTTGCATTAAAGACTAAGTATTGGTAATTTGAAATCTGACTAATTAATACTTTGGTTTGTATTTGTAGTTCGAGGGGACCAAAAGTCAAAATGAGATAGAATATAATGACTATGATAGCTTAATTATTTATTTTTTACATAATCTCCCAGTCCACCTACACACCAAGTCCAGCGTTCCAAGTTCCCAATGCTTCAATTCCTTTAAAAAGATTGTCTTGGTCCTGCAAAAAAGTCACCACGGCATCGTTTACTTGTTATATAGTTTTAACACAAGTTTCCTCTTAAGTATTGTATCAATTTGGAGAGAAGATGAAAAATAGCTAGGCGCCAGATCTGGTGAATAGGGGGATGCTCAACCAATTGTACGCTAGCATGCTGAACGGTGGCCATCGCTAATGCCAACCTATGCGCCGGTACGTTGTCAAGATGAAACAGCTCGCCCGTTCAAAGTTTGCCTCTTTTTTATCATTGACGGCATTTCTCAACCTCGGTATTTAAGCTGCATAATCTGTAATGATGGTTCCATGCTCCAGGTAATCAAACAACAATATCACTTCTGAGTCCTAAAATATTGAGGCCATACCCCGGCCAGGCCATATACCACGGCCTCAGTTCATCCACTGCCACAAAACTAGATTTAAAGTTTTTAGAATCTTCTTAAAACTTGTCCAACGATATCTTCGAAGTCGATTTTGTTTCTGATTCTCGGCACCCTTCTTGCGGAGACTTTTCTCATATTCAAAATTTTGTGTTAATGTGCGTTGACCTCTATATGAAATGCTCGTTTCTTGGATTAGGTATCAGATGGTAATTCTTTAATCGCTAAAAACAATTTTTTCGAATATGGCAGCACATTCTTATTGTTTCTTGATGATTACTGGCTTCGATGGACGTCTGTAACCATGTTCGTCTTCCGTGTCCTTCTCCCTACTCGAAATTAAGAAGCCCACTTTGCGACAATTGATTATGACAGAGCAGTCTCTTTTATGTTGCCTTAGAGCCGCAGTAAATCGCTTGCGTTGTTAACTTTTATAACCGTGGTTCTTAATGACAAGGTCGCACTTGGGTTTTCTCCTTCTTCGAGAACATTTCGCATTTTTTACATTCAGAAAAAGTAAAGAGACTAGAAGATTTTTTAATTAACACAACAAAAATCTGAGCTACACTTTCCAGTATTATTTGTATTTATTTTTTGGTTACCAAGGAGTATATATTTTGTTCTTACTACTATTTGTTCCCTCCTCGTCTTTCTAGAAGAATCATCAAGTTTTTTTGTCCAATTTGGAATGTTTGTCTGAACTAAAATCGTCTGATCTGACCTCAATTGTAGCAATGATACATTTAACTTTCGCTACTATTTTGAAATTGAAAACACTTCTGTAACCAGTTTCGGTTTCGGCAAAAGTTTCGGCCAAATTTGGCCGAAACCGAAACTGCGGAAACTTGATTTTGGCGAAACTCGCGAAACCGAAACCGAAAGTTCGGTCGGACACTAATATATATTATATATATATATATATATATATATATATATATATATATATATATATATATATATATTATGTATAGGTACACAAACGTTTCACAATCTCTATTAGTCAAACGCTCCGTAAGTCTCCTACAGTCCTTATACAAGTAACTGTTCATTCGTTGAACAACCGTTTAACATATACAGGGTGTCCCATTTAGAATGGATAATCCTTGAGCGCCGCAAAGCACAGCTACCCGGCACTCTAAAAAATACAAAAAAAAAATTCCAACTGGTACTCAAGTCATGATTTTTTTAAACGAAAATCCATTTTTTATGATGTTATTGTCAATTTATGTGCACAGCGACGCCAAATTAATGAATTTGCTTACGTTTTTGGTGTTATATTACTCCTCACAGACTATACTATTACAAAAGTAATAAATAACATGAGTATCTATTGTACTTTTTTTAACAAAAATATATCAATTTTAATTTTAGTATGAAATTTGATCACAAAATAATTTTGACAAAGTTTGAGAGTGTTTCATGTAAAAAAAAAGTATGGAAACCCAAGTGGCCAAGTATTTAAAAAAAATGCGCAGTTAATACAGTTTACAAAATGGTATAATACATCATTTTATCTAATACTATTACGAACTTATTGCTATTGAGATGCAAAAAGGGTAACTAAGACGAAAATTGAAAAACAATTACCTAGTCTTAAACAGTAACAAAAGGGTCACTTTTTATTGCACTAGGGACGGTGTAACAATACTATTTACTACCTGAGCGTGGCCCAAGCCGTCCATTTTTTGTTTACACGAGACAAGGATAGGTTGATTTTGTAGAGTATGAGTGAGTGAGAGGAGAGTACTATGTTCAAACATTTTACACTGTAGACCGGTTTGGTCATCATCGGATCGGTTTCAGGCACATAGCAAAGACATTTACTTAGTGCGTCTCTCGACTTGTTCGGTAACGCATGTGTGCATTCCTTTCTCATTTCTCCGTGAGTTTGAATCAGTGTTATAACGACGACTTCTGGCTACTTTATTGGACTACCCGTTTTGCTTACTGATTTGGACTTTGTTTGGTAATTTTACGACGCCTTGGCTTGTATCTGGACTGATTCTGTGAATCAAAATGCCACGCATTCAATACGCGGCACAAGAATACGCCAATATGCACTTCATGAAAGGTACCCTAATGCGCGTCATCCAGATTACCGTGTTTTCATCAGAGTCCACAGTTGTTATTCGGATGGCAGAATACCTGGCAGCGGCATTGGTGGTACGAGCTCCGGAAGACAAGTGAATATTAATACTCAAGATGTTGTGCTTGATGAAATTCAGCAAGACCCATCTACCTCTACAAGAGCAATATCACGTCGCACCGGAATCCCAAAAACGACCGTGCACCGTGCACTGAAAATAAATAAATATCATCCTTACCATATTAGACGCGTCCAAGCTCTGCAACCGAGAGATTACCATGCAAGATTGTTTTTTGTCGACAAATGCTTGACAAAATAGAAGAAAATCCACAATTCTTAAAAAATTTTATGGAGCGACGAATCTACATTAAAAAGACGGATACTTTAATATGCATAATCTGCACAGCTGGCAACTCTCAAATCCAAATCTAATGCGAGAAGAGAGTCGCAATACCAGTTCAAAATAAATTGTTGGACTGGTATATTAAATGGATAGTTATTGGTCCTTTCGAACTGCCGGGAAATTTATCTTCCAAAGTTACTTAAACTTTTAAAAATGATCTCCCAACCTTATTGGGAGAAGTGCCTGAGGAGATAAGGGAATCCCATTGGCTACAGAATGATGGCTGTCCTGCACATTATGGTGCAAACGTCCGTTCTTATTTAAATGCCACATATCCAAATAAATGGATTGGTCGTTTGGGTCCCATTTTGTGGCCTCCTCGATCCCCAGATTTAAACCCTCTTGACTTTTTTTACTGGGGTTGCCTAAAGGAAGAGGTGTACTCGAAAACGATTTCAAATTTGGAGGAATTACGCAGCCGTGTTCAAGAGGCCGCTTCAAAAATAAATGAACGACGCTACGCACGCTTTCTTAGTAGAGCCTTTATTAGAAGATGTAGAGCGTGTATTAGAGTCGGTGGCAGACAATTTGAACACCTGTTATAAATAAAGATTGTTTTATGTACACCTGCAATTTCTTATTATTAAAATTTAATAATATATTTATCGTTTCTTTTTTAGTCGTATTTACCCTTTTGCATCTCAATAGCAATAAGTTCGTAAGTAGTAGTTCGTAATAGTATTAGATAAAATGATGTATTATACCATTTTGTAAACTGTATTAACTGCGCATTTTTTTAAATACTTGGCCACTTGGTTTCCATACTATTTTTTACATGAAACACTCTCAAACTTTGTCAAAATTATTTTGTGATCAAATTTCATACTAAAATTAAAATTGATATATTTTTGTTAAAAAGTACAATAGATACTCATGTTATTTATTACTTTTGTAATAGTATAGTCTGTGAGGAGTAATATAACACCAAAACGTAAGCAAATTCATTAATTTGGCGTCGCTGTGCACATAAATTGACAATAACATCATAAAAATGGATTTACGTTTAAAAAATCATAACTTGAGTACCAGTTGGAATTTTTTCTTTGTGTATTTTTTCGAGTGCCGGTAGCTGTGCTTTGCGGCGCTCAAGGATTATCCATTCTAAATGGGACACCCTGTATATTACCAAGCCTAAAAAGAAAGACTAATATTTAAATAGCTTTTATTTTGCGGGGCGACTATATATCGATAATAATATTGCGCTACTAAAAATAACATTATTAAAAGATCGCGCATATAAATGTTTGGTACGACAGAATTTGTTTCTAAACAATGGGGTTTTGCACATTATCACGTAAAATGTATTAACTTAATCCAGGAATCCACAAGTAGTACGTGAATTAGTACTTAAGGTACACGACCTTGTTAGATGTTTAGACAGAACGTTTAACACAAGTTTTTTAAAGAATCAGCTATTCAGGAAATGGTTGAGGAACAAATTCCGTAGTAGGACGTTGGGATCTATCCAGTGATTTTACCGGCGGTTTATTAGGGTAAATAAAGTGTGTATTATAAAATAATAACCATTCACTTTTTTAAAAGAAAAATGATTTTAAAATTTGAGCATCGAATAGATTAATTAACTAAATTTGATGATTGATGACTGATTATGCTGTCTTAAGGAATCTTTTTTGTCTTGGGTCATAGAGAGATAGGAATCATGTTACTGCAGCACATCCCGATGAACAAAATTGCGAGACTAATTATTTTCTGCGTAAATAAAAAAAATTGTTGCTCCCGATACACGCGAGGAACCCACTTACAGTTGTCCGTGGGCGCCCAGGTGAAAAAATGAACGGAGGCACGTTCAAATTATAGATAACATGAAAGATTTTTCTTATTTTTGTAATATTATTTTGTATGACAATTTGCTACTATACATTATTATACACTTTATTGCTTCAGCTAGGGGCTAATAATATAGTTGGGATCGATTGGAACGTCGTATTAACAAGGTAAATTAATATTCGAGCCACAACAATGACGAACAAATACTTAATCTTCTTTAATATATTCTATGTGATTTTGGCCGCATCAGCAAAAAAGCAATTAACTTGACATAAGCTAAATATGTATCGGGGACTTATATTGCCAGCTAAATAATTGTTCCCAAATATCAATTTGCCTAAACGAATGTAATCAAGGGTATTAATAGCGCGAGTCGGCACTTGTTCTAATCACATATTTTTAAATTTCACGTTTTCACGATTATAACTGTTGAACTCTATAGGTTGATATTTGCGTACATTAGTAAACATCGCATAGCACTTTGGTGATAAACTTATAACAATAACGTAATGTTACTTTGTTTAAAAAATTACGAAACACAAAAACTATTCGAAAGTGCATAATAAAGATATAATAATTTTGATGCTGTTTATCTCTCTACATTTTCGTATATTCGTTTTATTCGTGTATGTATTCGTGTTAATTGTTCGTTATTGCTTTGGTTTCTTTTGTTCATTATCAACTCTTATTGTACCATTCCAAGAAATTGTAAAGAACGGATTGCCTAATAAAAGTTATATTATTGTTAAAAATTGTTTTTTCTTTTATTACGCTTCACTACAGAAGTAAAAACTCTTGCGATGGACAATTAAATAAAGAGACTGAAAAGCTTATCTATAATATAAAATGGTTATGTTGGAATTTTTCTTTCTTAAAAAAACAGACTAAGTTTCTCCCGGCTACGTCACCGTTACGTTACAGTGAATTTCCCGTCGAAAAACTGACCAGCCATGCTATGGATCAACCAGAAGAAACAGATAGACAGACGCGTAGACAGACAAAAATTTTAATAAATATCGTTTGTTATATGTACCGGTTAGACGTCACAGTGTACTTTTTTCAAAATGGTCATTTTAATGTTACAAACATAATCCTTAATTTTATTTGTTTATTATATATTATATATATAAATATCGTTTTAAACATTAAAATATTTTTTCTCTACAAATCTATAAATTGCAAAGCGATGAAAATGGATTTACCCCACCTTCAGACAGCCCACGGCAAAAAAATAGCAACCCAACGTTAGTTTTTATAGTTAATAGAAAATTAAAAATAAATGCCGGAAAACCTAAAGCCGTTCAAAACTAGTGGTGCCGGAAATTGGTGCAAGTCGTTAATTTGCCAGTAGTTGTTCATGCAATATAGGTTATTTATTACTGTTAGGCATTTATATAACTCTTTTTGTATACATATGCAGAAACGTTTCCTACGAACGCCTTACATATTTACGGCCTGCGTAGAAATCGAAACCCAATCCAATAATTAGACACATTAGGGATACGGTCAAAAAAAACCCTCTAATGGAGAATGCATTATCATCATACATCATCAGCCTGTTTTACTCCACTGCTGGACATAGGCCTCCCCTAATACACCCTATCCATTAGGGGTTTGGACCGTATCCCATTACGCTGGTCCAAAGCGTTTTGGTGGGTGGACCGACCTTTTTACATGCCCATCCGGCGCATGGATTATCATACTTTTCAGGCAATAGGGTGATCAGCCCAAATTATCCTAACCAAATATTAAACGACAAAGAAAATTTATTGGGTCCCCGCGGGATTATAACTCATGACCTTCGGTTTCTAAAGCACACGCCCATTCCACTAGGCTACGGAGGCAATGGCATGCATTAGGGGAGGTCTATTTCCAGCAGTGGACTAACACAGGTTGCTGATGATGATGATGATGAATTCGTACCTGAGTAATTCTATTTACTCACGTACTGACTAAATGAACTGTTAAATAATTATTGCATTGCGCTCAGAATTATTCTATGAAATAGTAACACCCTTCTTTGCATAAATTAGGTTTGGTCATTTCACGGTATTTTTTACCATGAGCTTTAGTTTACTTTTTCCCAGTCTGCAAACGTAGAAATTATGATTTGGTCCCATTTTTAAAATTGAAATTTTGACTTTAAGCGAATAATACTCTTAAGTTATTTATTGTACCCTACCTAGGATCATTAAAAAAAAGTGCTGCAAAGCTCATTAGAGGACTCACTACTTGTGCCACCTTGGACATGAATAAAAGGGGGGGTAAAATTAATTATGGGTCATTAGCTCTCTAGACTTCACAGAACTCACACCTGAACACCTCCAGTAAGAAAAACCCCCAAAAAAGGATACCACAGCAGAAGAAGCACGTCAAGTGCTAGCACTACTGCAGTCAGAACTACGCCAAGTTGATATTGCTCGACAACTCAACATAAGCTGTTTCCGGGTGAAATGAGTATCCCAGCGGTTCCAGGAGACTGAAGGCTACATCAGGAAGCATAGATCCGGAAGACGCCGTTGCACTTCCGACAGAGACGACCGCTATATTGTGTCGACGTCTTTGCGTAACCGATTCTTCAAAGCTGCAACAGCAGCTCCTAACAGCTTGTAGGACGTCGGTGAGCGTCTCCACAATAAGAAGGAGACAGCGAGAGAAGAAAATCAGGCCCGTAAGACTGCTACAGGCCCCAAATTGACAGCAGAGGCGACTTCAGTTTGCCCAAGACCACGTGGATTGGACGTTCGATCAATGGGAGTCTGTCCTCTTCTCCGACGAGACTAGGGTATGCCTTTTCTGCAATTATAGGCGTAGAAGAGTGTACAGGAGGCAGTGGAACGGTACTCACAGTAACCGTCAGCTATAGAAGAGGATCCTGCTTGTTCTGGGGCGGAATTTCAATATAAAGAAAAACCGAGCTTGTGTGTGTCCCTGCACTGGAGGTGCACGCGGCCAAGGGTCCCTTACTGCTTATCGGTACATCACAGAGATACTGGAGGACAATGTGGTCCCGTATGCTGGTTTTGTCGGGCCTGACCTGACCTGAATCCCATAGAGCACCTTTGGGATGATCTGAAACGCCGGGTGTGGTCTCGTGATACTGCCCGTGCCACCCTTGAATAGCTTTGGGATACCGTCGTCAAGGAGTGGAGTGACATTCCTTAAGAACGCATCGTGACATTGGTGAGGTCAATGAAGGATCGCATGGAGGCTGTAATTAGGGTTAAGGGGGTAACACTAGGTTTTATGTTTAGTTTTAACAAAATTTTTTAATGTGTTTTTTAATTTTGTTACGTTTTTAGATTAATTAAATTAAGTAATTTTGGCGTGAATAAATGTTTTTCCTTTTTTCATGAAAATGTTTTTTATATGCTTAGTAATCACTATCACAGTTCTTTTTTTTTAAGTATTCAATAACCGTTAAAATGAGGCCCAACACTTAAATGAAATAGGGTTTATAGTTGCTTGAAGTCAAAATACCAAAAGGTGCGATTTTTTTGATACTGGGTTTACGTATCAAAAATAAGTATGAGTTCAAGTTGGTCTGTTTTATAATTTTCTGATGTAATTATTTCTATTGCTTGCGCGAATATTATACATTATAAAATAAAATTACTTTACGAATTTTATCGCATTTATTTTACATTTTAATTCCCGACGTTTCGAACACTTTCCAGCGGCCGTAGTCACGGGGTAGACTGAGATGTCATGTGTCTTGTTGCTAGTGATGAAGCGGGTTTCCAGATCTTAGTTTTATTAATTATATTTAATCTGTACTCCGACCTATGCAAAACGAACTGATTTTATCTTTACAGCCAGCAGTGGTATTATGCTTGGGTTTAAATTTTAATTTATTAATTATGGGATCCCAAACGGGTGGTAGGAAACCAATCCTCTATTAGAAATTTGGATGTTTTTAATCTCAAAACCCTCCCACGGATCATCCCCGGTAAAGGAATCGGTGTTCTTTGCGAGGATTTGTGGTGGATCAAATCTGATGCTTTTTGGGTGATTTAAGGTATGGTCACACCTGCTGACTTGTTGGGTCTTCTATGTTTGATGTCAGCTATTGTTTTCCTTCACGCGGGTTCTTATTGCTCCTTTGTTTTGTCCAATATAAGAGGGCCCATGTCACAATCTAACCTTGCCTCCTGGGTCTTGTAGAGGAATTTACTTGACAGGTGGTAGGAATTGACCAATCTTCTTCAGCGCCTTGAAATAAGTTTTGATTGAAAGCCCGCCTCAAAATGTAGCCAATCTTGTCAGTTACGCCCTCTCACAAAAGGCGAACAGCAGGTACTCCTCCACTGGGCCCCTTCACTCCGGTCACTGTGAACGCCTGCCGGGCCAGCGGCTTGTTTTCGCAGTACTTGCCCGGTAGCTCAGCCGCCAGGTGTTCATCATCTGTCCCTCATCCTCTGAAACAAAGATTTGCCCACAGTAGCTAACTGGGATGGAATGGTGGTGTGGTTTGTTTTATTTATTTCTTAGGGTCGGTTTCCTACCACCGGTATGGCTCAAAGGTTGTATCAGGATTCGAATAACTAAAACATCAAAAAAGCTAAAATTATTACTTTCTAACTCCATAGTAAACTGTATTTTTAATTAATGGATTAAGGTGGTTTAAAATGCATTTATTTTTCATATGGTAAGATTGGGAAATTATTCTACCAAGCGCTTATAAAATCTTGGATAAATAGGAGCATTGATGGGGCCCTTTCCTCAAAGTCTTCATAAAAATTCCAACAATGGAGACACCGGGCAACCATCGCTACCACCATCCATCAGAGAACTCATCTTTCCCAATAAATATCCGGATGTTAGGCTTTTTGGTAAAAATATATTTATTGGATTTATTTTCACTCTAACTTTCTTGTTACAATATTGGATGCAATCTTCTATAGGTATGGAGTAAAACAAAGATTGAACAATAAAACCTTCCATAGTTTCATTGTCAACCAAGATGTAAATGTTTTCCTCCTTCAAAATGGTATGAATCCTTTGTAAACTTGTTTGTCCTCAGGTGGTGAAGGAATTTTTTACTAAATGTTGACCAATTTATAAGTGGGTAGTCAATTTGGCTAACAATAAGGCCAAATGGAGCATTCAATTTGTGTTTTTAGGCAACCCCAACAATTTTGGGGGCTTGGGGACATGAAAGGTTATTATCAATTTTACTCAAGATTAAGTTTTTCCAGGTGCTTTTGTGATCCTTTAGTTAATTTGAGCCGTTTTATTGTGGTCAGTTTTGACCCCTATAAAATAATTTCATCCCGATAACGATTTCCAAATTTTGAATTTATAATCGGCGTGTCCGATCACCTAAATTACCTTTGTCTGCTCGGAGGGTGTTAGTTCTTTGTTGTTGCGTAGTTGTTAAGGTGCAATAAGTTCATCCCTTAGGAAGATTGGTTTCGGCACTTTGCTTCGACACCAACATTGACGAAATATCTTGTCGGATAGCCTCCAAATCTTCCTTTTGCAATTGATTTTGAACAAACAATCCTCCCACTACATACAATTTGCTCATACGGATTTTCGCGGTGCAATTGCGAAATTTAAACCTTTTGATAATATTCAACGTCGATTCATCCAGTGATTGTTGTGACAGATTACAAACCGCCGTACGTCATTACTGCTGTCACTTTGGGAAAGTTGCGTTCCGTTTGAACGTTTAACGATTCTTAAGGCTAGATTTGTTTAATAATTTTTCGAATTTTATTATTTGTTTATTTTGCATTTATTATAAGTAGTTATGCGTTTATTTAAAGTATTAATGCAATTTCAAAATCGAATGGCGTTAAAATTGATTTAATATCACTGGATGAATTTTCAATGTGGGTTTTATGACCACAGATCGGATCGGTGTTTTGATTACCCTCCTCAACAATATAATACTTGCCTGGTTTAAGATCTTGGCGCTACCACGAATGTTTTAGGTGATATCCGGACACGTGGGGACGAGCTCGTTGTCCTGCATTTCTTCATGAAATTTAGAGATGTTACATGTCTTGCGCGCTTGGTCATCAGACCTTCCAACCGGCAATTTGTTTGCGGTTTCAGTCCGTACTGGTCACATAATTATTTCTATTGCTTGCGCAGAATTATACATTATTAAATAAAATTCTTTACGGATTTTATTGCGTTCATTTACATTTTTAAATCCCCGACGTTTCGGACAACTTTCCAGCGGCCGTGGTCACGAAGGATGTCATGTGTCTTGTTGCCAGTGATGAACGGGTTTCCAGATCTTAGTTTTTTAATTATATTTAATCTGTACTCCGACCTATGCAAAACGAACTGATTTTTATCTTTACAGCCAACGGTGGTATTATGCTTGGGTTTAAATTTTAATTTATTAATTATAGGATCCGGGTGGTAGAAACCAACCATCTTCTCTTTGAAATTTGGATGTTTTTAATCTCAATAACCTCACGGATCATCCTTGGTAGGAATCGGTGTTCTTTAGCGGTTGTGGTCGATCAAATCTGATGTAATGGTTTGGGTGATTTAAGGTATGGTCACACACTGCTGACTTGTTGGGTCTTCTATGTTTGATGTCAGCTATATGTTCCTTCACACTGAGGTTCTTATTGCTCGCTTTGTTTGTCCAATATAAGAGGACGCAGTCACAATCTAGCCTTGCACTCCTGGGTCTTGTAGGAAACTGCACTTGACAGGTGGTAGGGTGACCAATCTTCTTCAGCCTAGAAATAAGTTTTGATTGAAGCCCGCCTCAAAATGTAGCCAATCTTGTCAGTTACGCCTCTCACAAAAGGCAGAACAGCGGGTACTCGCTCCACTGTGGCTGCCTTCACTCCAGTCACCCTGTGACGCTGCCTTGGCAGCGAGCTTGTTGTCGCAGTACTTGCTTCATGTTGTAGCTCGCCAGGTGTTCATCATCACAGATCCCTCGTGTCTCTAAACAAAAGATTTGCCCGGGGCTAACTGGGATGGATGGTGGTGATTCCATTTAAATATTTATTTGTATGGGTCGGTTTCCTATCAGTATGGCTCAAGGTGTTATCAGGATTGCGAATAACTAAAACATCAAGAAAGCTAAGTTATTACTTTCTAACTCCATAGTAAACTGTATTTTTGAATGTGGGAGTTAAGGTGGTTTAAAATGCATTATTTTATCATATGGTAAGATGGTAAATGTATCATCTACATAGCGCTTATAAAATCTTGGATGAATGGGAGCAGTGGTAGGGCCTTCCCTCAAAGTCTTCCATAAAAATGTCAGCAACAATAGGAACACCGGGCAACCCATCGCACACCATCCATCTGCATTAGAACTCATCTTTCCCAATAAATATCCAGATGTTAGGCAATGTTTTATAAAATGCATATTCTATTGAGATGTTATTTTCCTCTAACTTTCTTGTTCAATATTGATCCAATCTTCATAGGTATAGATGTAAACAAAGATTGAACATCAAAACAACCATAGTTTCATTGTCAGCAAAGATGTAAATGTTTTCCTCGTAACAAAATGGTATGAATCCTTTGTAAACCTTTTGTCCTTGGTGGTGAGGGAATTTTTTTCTAAATTTGAGCCAATTTATAAGTGGTGGTTTTGGCTAACAATAGGGCGCAATGGACATTCAATTTGTTTTTACAACCCATACAATTTTGGGGCTTGGGACATGAAGGTATTATCAATTTTACGTCAAGATTAAGTTTTTAGTGTTTTTAATAAGATCCTTTTAATTTTAGCGTTTTAGTAGTAGGGTCAGTTTTATTCCCTATAAATAGTTTCATCCATAACAGTTGTTCTAATTTTTGAATTATAATCTGACGTGTCCATGATCATAAATTACCTTTGTCTGCTCGGAGGAGTTCTTTGTTGTTGCTAAGTTGTTAAGTGCAATAAGTTCATCCTTAGGAAGATTAGGTTTCGGCACTTTCTTTTGTTTTTGACGAAAATTCTTGCGGATAACCTCCTCTTCCCCTTTTTGATTTTTGAACAAACAATCCTCCCCACTACATACAATTTCTCTACCCGGATTTTCGCGGTGCAATTGCGAAATTTAAACCTTTTGATAAATTTCAACGTCGATTCATCCAGTGATTGTTGGACAGATTACAAACCGCGCTACGTCATTACTGCTGTCACTTTGGGAATTGCGTTCCCGTTTGAACGTTTAACATTCTTTAAACGTTTGTTTTAATAATTTTTTCGAATTTTATTTTTGTTTATTTTGCTTTATTTAAGTAGTTCTTCCTTTATTTAAAATATTAACAATTTTCAAAAATCGAATGGCGTTAAAATTGATTTAATATCCTGGATGAATTTTCAATGTATGGTATTTATATTTTTAGATCGGATCGGTATTTGTTGGATTACCCTCTCAACAATATAATACTTAGTTTAGATCTTGGCGCTTCTACGAATGTCCTTTTAGGTGATGTCGGACACACGTGGGACCAGGCTCGTTGTCCCTGCATTTCTTCATGAAATTTAGAGGATGTTACATGTCTTGCGCGCTTAGTCATCCAGACCTAACCGGCGAATTTTGTTTGCGGTTTCCAGTCCGTACTGGTACATAATTATTTCTATTACTTGCGCAGATAGTATACATTATTAAATAAAATTACTTTTACGGATTTTTATCGCGTTGTTACATTTTTAATTCCGACATTTCGAACACTTTCCAACGGCCGTGGTCACCGGGGTAGACTGAGATATCATGTGTCTTGTTGTAGTGAGTAAGAGCGGGGTTTCAGATCTTAGTTTTTGTGTTATGATATTTAATCTGTACTCCAAACCTATGCAAAACAAGAACTGATTTTATCTTTTACAGCCAACAGTGGTATTATGCTTGGATTTAAATTTTAATTTATTAATTAGCAGGATCCCAAAGCAGGTGGTAGAGAACAACCATCTTCTCTATTAAATTTGGATGTTTTAATCTCAATAGCCTCACGGATCATCCTTGGTAGGAATGATTGTTCTTTAGCGGTTGTGGTCAGATCAAATCTGATGTAATGGTTTGGGTGATTTAAGGTATGGTCACACACTGCTGACTTGTTGGAATCTTCTATGTTGATGTCAATATGTTCCACTTCACGCGGGTTCTTGTTGCTCCTTTGTTTGTCCAATATAGAGGCGCAGTCACAATCTAACATACACTCCTGGGTCTTACAACAGAAAGGAATATTGCATGACAGGTGGTGGGAATTGACCAATCTTCTTCCAGCGCCTTGAAATATAAGTTTGATTGACCCGCCTCAAAATGTAGCCAATCTTTCAGTTACGCCTCTCACAAAGGTAGGGCAACAGGTACTCGGCTCCTGTGGCTGCCTTCCGCCAGTGCTGTGACGCTGCCGTGGCGCGAGCTTGTTGTGTCACCCGGTGCCCAGCAGCATGTTGTAGCTCAGCCGCCAGGTGTTCATCATCACAGATCCCTCGTGCTCTCTGGGCACTAAAGATTTGCTTACGGTAGCTAACTGGGATGGATGAGTGGTGGCAATTGCCATTTAAGTATTTGTTGTATGGGTCGGTTTCCTATACACAGTATAGCTCAAGGTGTTATCAGGATTGCGAATAACTAAAAACATCAGAAAAAGCTAAAAAATTGTACTTTCTAACTTTCCATAGTAAACTGTATTTTTGAATTAATGAGTTAATTGGTTTAAAAATGCATTTTATTTTATCATATGGTAAGATGGTAAATGTATCATCTACCCTTAGCGCTTATAAAATCTTGGATGAATGGGAGCAGTGAGGGCCTTCTCATAAGAGGTATTTCCATAAAAATGTCAGCAACAATAGGAGACACCCAGGCAGCCATCGCTACCATCCATCTGCATGTAGAACTCTCTTTCCACAATAAATATCCAGATGTTAGGCAATGTTTTAGTAAAAATGCATATTCTATTGAGGATATTTATTTTCCTCTAACTTTTCTTGTTAATATTGATGCAATCTTCTATGGTATAAGATGTAAAGAAGCAAAGATTGAACGTAAAACTAACCATAGTTTCATTGTCAACAAGATCTTAAATGTTTTACCCTCCGCTAACAAATGGTATGAATCCTTTAGCAAACGCTTGTTTGTCCTCTGAGTGGTAGGAAAGGATTTTTTACTAAATGTTGAGCCAATTTATAAAGTAGGGCAGGTCAATTTGGCTAACAATAGAAACAATGGAGCATTCAGTTTGTGTATTTTTAAACGGCAACCACAATTTTGAGGCTTGGGACATGAAGGTATTATCAATTTTACGTCAAGATTAAGTTTTTCGGAGTTAACTTTTTAATAAGATCCTTCTAGTTAATTTGAGCGTTTTAGTAGTAAAAAGGGTCAGTTTGACCTTCCTATAAGTAGTTTCATCCCGATAACAGTTGTTCTAATTTTGAATTATAATCCCAACGTGTCCATGATCACCGTAGAATTACTGTCTGCTCAATTGTTAGTTCTTTATTTGTTTAGCCAAAATTTGTTATTTAAGTACTAATAAGTTCATCCTTAGGGAGAATTGGTTTCGGCACACTTTGCTTCTGACGCAACATTGACAAATATCTTTGTCGGATAGCCTCCAAATCTTCCTTTTGCAGTTGATTTTTGAACTTGAAAACAATCCCTCCACACTTCCACAATTTGCTCATACAGGATTTTTCGCGGTGCAGTGCGAAATTTAAACCTTTTGATAATACTTTTCAACGTCAGTTCATCAATGATTGTTGTGACAGATTACAAACCGCGCATTACGTCATTACTATGCTGTCACTTTGGGAAGATTTGCGTTCACGAACGTTGTAACGATTCTTTAGAGGCTTGGAATTTGTTTAATAATTTTTCGAATTTTATTATTTGTTTATTTTGCATTTATTATAGTTACTTCGCGTTTATTTAAGAAGCGTGACTATATTTTCAAATCGAATGGCGTTAAAATTGTGGATTTAATATCACTGGATGAATTTTCAATGTGGGTATTTATGACGCTGAATCGGATCGGTGTTGTTGGATTACCCTCCTCATGACTAATGCCCTGGTTTAGATCCTTGGCGCTACGAATGTCCTTTTGGGTGATATCCGGACACACGTGAGGACAGCTCCGTTGTCCCTGCATTTTCTTCATGAAATTTAGAGATGTTACATGTCGCAGTCATCAGACCTTCAGCCAGCAATTTTGTTTGCGGTTTTGATCCGTACTGGTACACATAATTATTTCTATTGCTTGCCGAATGTGCCACATTATTAAATAAAATTACTTTACAAAGTTTATCGCGTTTATTTTACATTTTTAATTCCGACGTTTCGAGAACACTTTCAGCAGCCGTGGTCACGGGGTAGACTGAGATATCGTAATAATCTTGTTGCCAGTGATGAAGCGGGGTTTCCAGATCTTAGTTTTTATTAATTATATTTAATCTGTACTCCGACCTTTTGCAAATGAACTGATTTTTATCTTTACAGCCAGCAGTGGTATTATGCTTGGGGTTTAAATTTTAATTTATTAATTATGGGATCCCAAGCGGGTGAGTAGAACAACCATCCTTCTCTATTGAAATTTGGATGTTTCATCTCAATAGCCTCCCCGGATCATCCTTGGTAGGAATCGGTGTTCTTTAGCGAGGATTTTACATGGTCAATCAAATCTGATGTAATGGTTTGGGTGATTTAAGGTATGGTCACACACTGCTGACTTATTGGGTCTTCTATGTTTGATGTCAGCTATATGTTCCTTCACTTGGGTTCTTATTGCTCGCTTTGTTTGTCCAATAAGAATACGCAGTCACAATCGCTTAGCCTCCTGGGTCTTGTAGAGAATATTACACTTGACAGGTGGTAGGAATTGACCAATCTTCTTCAGCGCCAGAAATAAGTTTTGATTGAAGCCCGCCTCAAAATGTAGCCAATCTTGTCTGTTACCTCTCACAAAAGGTAGAACAGCAGTACTCGCTCCACTGTGGCTGCCTTCACTCCGGTCACTGTGAAACGCTGCCGTGGCGCAGCGGAAAACTGATGTGTCTGCAGTGCTTGTAACATGTTGTAGCTCCAGCCGCGCCAGGTGTTCATCCATCACGAATCCCTCAGTATCTCTGAAACAAGATTTGCCGGTAACTAACTGGGATGGATGGTGGTGTGGTGCCATTTAAATATTTATTTGGCATGGTCCCGGTTTCCTACCACTGGTATGTAAACAAAAGGTGGTATCAGGATTGCAGATAACTAAAACATCAAGAAAAAAGCTGAAGTGCCAATACTTTCTAACTCCATAGTAAACTGTATTTTGAATTAATGGAATTAGGTGGTTTAAAATGCATTTATTTTATCATATGGTAAGATGGTAAATGTATCATCTCTACTATAGCGCTTATAAAATCTTGGATGAATGGGAGCAGTGGTGGGGCCTTCTCCTCAAAGTCTTCCATAAAAAATGTCCCAGCAACAATGGGAGACACCGGGCAGCCATGCTGCACCAGCCAAAAATACTCTGCGTAGCCAGAACTCCATCTTACAATAAATATCAGATGTTAGGCAATGTTTTGGTAAATGCATATTCTATTGAGAGGATGTTATTTTCCTCCTTAACTGCTTATTTAATATTGATGCAATCTTCTATGAGTATAATTCTTAAAGCAAAGATTGAACTTTATCAAAACTAACCATAGTTTTCATTGTCAACAGAATTTCAATAAATGTTTTACCTCCGCTAACAAAATGGTAGCGATCCTTTGTAAGCAACTTGTCTGAGTGGTGAGAGGATTTTTACTAAATATTGAGCAATTTATAAGTGGGTGAGTCAATTTGAAAACAACATTAGGGGCGCAATGGAGCATTCCATTTGTATTATTTTTAGGCAACCATACAATTTTGGGGGCTTGGGACAGCCTGAAGGTATTATCAATTTTACGTCAAGGGTCGGATTTTTCCGTTGCTTTTTAATAAGATCCTTCTTGAATTAATTTTGAGCGTTTTAGTAGTAAAGGTCAGTTTTGACCTTCCCTACTTAAAATAATTTCATCCACGATAACAGTTGTTCTAATTTTAGTTATAAATAAGCGTGTCCATGATCACCGTGGAGTACCTTTGTCTGCTCGGAGAATTGTTAGTTCTTTGTTGTTGTTACGTAGTTGTTAAAGTGCAATGAGATTCATCGGGAAGATTAGGTTTCAGCACTTTGCTTCGACACTAACATTGACAACTCTTGTCGGATAGCCTCCAAATCTTCCTTTTTGCAATTGATTTTGAACAAACGATCCTCCACCACTACGTTACAATTTACCATACAGGATTTTTCGCAGTTACCGGTGAAATTTTAAGCAACACGATAGCCACTTTCAAAACGTCGATTCGTCGGTGATTGTTGTGACAGATTACAAACCGCTTGCGTACGTCATTACTTTGTCACTTTGGGAAGATTGCGTTCCGTTTTGAACGTTGTGTAACGATTCTTTAGGCTTAGATTTACATTTAATTTTTCGAATTTTATTATTTGTTTATTTTGCATTTATTATAGTAGTTACTTCGCGTTTATTTAAAGTATTAATGCAATTTTCTAAAATCCAGATGACGTTAAAATTCGATTTAATATCACTGGATGAATTTCAGTAACTAATTATTTGCCAGAGCACTGAATCGGATCACAGTATTGTTGGATTACCCTCCTCAACAATATAATACTTACCTGGTTTAAGATCTTGGCGCTACCACGAATGTCCTTTTAGGTGATATCCGGACACACCGTGGGGACGGCTCCTTTTTCCTACCATTTCTTCATGAAATTTGGGGAATTTACATGTCTTTTTCGTATCAGACCTTAACCGGCAATTTTGTTTGCGGTTTCCAGTCCCGACTGGTACACATAATTATTTTATTGCTTGCGCGAATATTATACATTATTAAATAAAATTTTTACGGTTTTTATCCGGTTTTTTTTGTTTTTAATTCCCGACGTTTTCGAACACTTTCCAGCGGCCGTGGTCCGGGGGTAGACTAAGGATGTCTTGTTTGGCCAGGAATGAAGGGGGTTTCCAGATCTTAGTTTTTATTAATTATATTTAATCTGTACTCCGACCTACCAAAACGAACTTATTTTTATCTTTACAGCCAGCAGTGGTATTATTTGTTGGGTTTAAATTTTTAATTTATTAATTATGGGATCCCCAAGCGGTTGGTGGGCCAACCATCTTCTCTATTGAAATTTGGATGTTTTTAATCTCAATAGCCTCCGGATCATCCTTGGGGAATCGGTGTTCTTTTGGCGGATTTGGTCGATCCTCTGATGTAATGGTTTGGGTGATTTAATTATGGTCCAACCCTGCTGACTTTTTGGGTCTTCTATGTTTGATGTCAGCTATTGTTCCTTCAGAGGTTCTTATTGCCTCCTTTTGTTTGTCCAATATAAGGGGCCAATCCAATCCCAAACCTCCTGGGTCTTGTGGAGGAATATTGCACTTGACAGGTGGTAGGAATTGCCAAATCTTCTTTAGCCGCCGAAATAAATTTTGATTGAAGGCCCCTCAAAATGTAACCAATCTTGTCCAATTACGCCTCTCACAAAGGTGAACCCGGGTACTCGCTCCACTGTGGCTTTTCACTCGGTCACTGTGACGCTGCCGTGGCAACCCGAGCTTGTTGTGTCACCAGTGCCCCAACGTTTGGCTCAGCCGCCAGGTGTTCATCATCCTGAATCCCTCGTGCTCTCCGGCCAAGATTTGTGTTCTTTGGGATGGATGGTGGTGGTTGCCATTTAAATATTTTTTGATGGGTTTGGTTTCTATACGGTAGGCCAAAGGTGTTATCAGGATTGCGAATAACTTAAAACATCAAGAAAAGCTAAAATTATTACTTTCTTTCCTGGTAAACTGTATTTTTTAATTAATGGGTTAAGGTGGTTTAAAAATGGGCTTTTTTATCATATGGTTAAAGTGGTAAAATGTATCATCTACATAGCGCTTATAAAATCTTGGATGAATGGGAGCAGGTGGTAAGGGCCTTCTCCTCAAAGGTCTTCCCAAAATGCCAACAACAATAGGAGACACCGGGCAACCCATCGCTACACCATCCCATCTGCATGTAAACTCATCTTTCCACAAAAATTCAGATGTTAGGCAATGTTTTAGTAAAATGCAATTTCTATTGGATTTATTTTTCCTCTAACTTTCTTGTTACAATATTGATGCAACCTTCTATGGTATAGATTAAACAAAGATTGAACATCAAAACTAACCATAGTTTCATTTCAAAGATGAAATGTTTTACCTCCCAAAAAAATGTAGAATCTTTAAACGCTTGTTTGTCCTCTGGTGGTGAGAGGATTTTTACTAAATGTTGAGCCAATTTATAAGTAGGTGAGTCAATTTGGCAACAATGGCTGGAGCATTCAATTTGTTATTTTTAGCCCCATACAATTTTGGAGGTTGGGACATGAAGGTTATCAATTTTTACGTCAAGATTAAAGTTTTTCGGAGTGCTTTTAATAAATCCCGTTAATTTGAGGTTTAGTAGGGGTCAGTTTTGATTTTCCTTGTTTCATCCGATAAGTTGTTCTAATTTTTGAATTAAATCACGTGTCCATGATCACCGTAGTTTTTTCTCCGGAAATTGTTGTTCTTTTTGTTGCGTAAAGGTTAACAATAAGTTCATCCAGGAAATTAGGCGGCACTTTGCCGACGCAACATTGACGAAATATCTTTGGATATCAAAATCTTTTTTGCAATTGATTTTTGAACAAAACTCCTCCACACTCAAATTTTGCCAACGGTTTTCTTTTCCGAAATTTAAACCTTTTGATAATACTTTCAACTCGTTCATCCAGTGATTGTTGGACAGATTACAACCCGGCGACCATTACTGCGTCACTTTGGGAAAGTTGGTTCCGTTTGAACGTTTAACGATTTTTCTAGATTTGTTTTAATTTTCGAATTTTATTATTTGTTTATTTTGCATTTTTATAATGTTCTTCGCGTTTATTTAAAGTATTAATACCTCGAATGCGTTAAAATTGATTTAATATCCTGGAAATTTTCAATGGGTTTATTTTGGGCCACGATCGGATCGTGTTGGATTACCTCCTCCAATATAATACTTGCCTGGTTTAAGATCTTGGCGCTACGAATTCCTTTTGGTGATTCCGGGACACGTGGGGACGAGCTCTTGTCCCTATTTCTTCGAAAAGAAGGGCGTCTTGGGCTTAGTCATCGACCTTCCAACCGGCGAATTTTGTTTGCGGTTTCAGTCCGTACTGGAAAATAATTATTTTTTGCTTGCCGGAATATTATACATTATTAAAAAATTATTTCGGATTTTATTTTTATTTTAATTTTTAACCGACGTTTCGAAACTTTCCAGCGGCCGGGTCACGGGGACTGAGATTCATGTGTCTTGTTGCCAGTGATGGGGGGTTTCAGATCTTAGTTTTTATTAATTATATTTAATCTGACCCGACCATCAAAAGAACTGATTTTTATCTTTACAGCCAGGGGTATTTGGTTGGGTTTAAATTTTTAATTTATTAATTATACCCGCGGGTAGAACCCAACCATCTTCTTATTGAAATTTGGAGTTTTTTAACTCAATAGCCTCCGGATCATCCTTGGAGGAATCGGTGTTTTTAGCGAGGATTTGTGGTCGATCTCTGATGTAATTTTGGTGATTTGGGGGTCACACTGCGACTTGTTGGGTCTTCATGTTTGATGTCAGCTATATGTTCCTTCACGCGGGTTCTATTGCTCGCTTTGTTTGTCCAATATAGAGAGGCCGCAGTCACAACTAGCTTGTACACCCTGGGTCTTGTAGAGGAATTGCACTGACAGGTGCAGTAGAATTGACCAATCTTCTTCAGCGCCTTGAAAAAGTTTTGATTGAAGCCCGCTCAAATGTAGCCAATCTTGTCAGTTACGCCTCACAAAAGGTAGAACAGCAGGTACTCGCCCACTGTGGCTGCCTTCACTCGGTCACTGTGACGCTGCCGTGGCGCAGCGAGCTTGTTGTGTCGCAGTACTTGCTTAACATGTTGTAGCTCAGCCGCCAGGTGTTCATCATCACAGATCCCTCGTGCTCTCTGAAACAAAGATTTGCCCACGGTAGCTAACTGGGATGGATGGTGGTGAATTGCCATTTAAATATTTATTTGTATGGGTTGGTTTCCATCACAGTATGGCTCAAGGTGTTATCAGGATTGCGAATAACTAAAACATCAAGAAAAGCTAAAGAATTATTACTTCTAACTCCATAGTAAACTGTATTTTGAATTAATGGAGTTAAGGTGTTTAAAAACGCATTTATTTTATCACATGGTAAGATGGTAAATGTATCATCTACATAGAGCTTTAAAACTTGGATGAATGGGAGCAGTGAGTAGGGCCTTCTCCTCAAAGAGCTACAACATGTTAGGCAGTTCGACACAACAAGCTCGCTGCGCCACGGCAGCGTCACAGTGACTGGAGTGAAGGCAGCCACAGGGAGCGAGTACCGCTGTTCTACCTTTGAGAGGCGTAACTGACAAGATTGGCTACATTTTGAGGCGGCTTCAATCAAACTTATTTCAAGGCGCTGAAGAAGATTGGTCAATTCCTCCACCTGTCAAGTGCAATATTCCTCTACAAGACCAGGAGTGTACAAGCTAGATTGTGACTGCGGCTCTCTTATATTGACAAACAAAAGGAGCAATAAGAACCCGTGAAGGAACATATAGCTGACATCAAACATAGAAGACCCAACAAGTCAGCAGTGTGTGACCATACCTTAAATCACCCAAACCATTACATCAGATTTGATCGACCACAACTCGCTAAAGAACAATGATTCCTACCAAGGATGATCCGTGAGGCTATTGAGATTAAAAACATCCAAATTTCAATAGAGAAGATGGTTGTTCTACCACCTGCTTGGATCCATAATTAATAAATTAAAATTTAAACCCAAGCATAATCACTGCTGGCTGTAAAGATAAAACTCAATTCGTTTTGCATAGGTCGGAGTACAGATTAAATATAATTAATAAAAATCAAGATCTGAAACCCCTGCTTCATCACTGGCAACAAGACAATGACATCTCAGTCTACCCTGACCACGCTCGCTGGAAAGTGTTCGAAACGTCGGGAATTAAAATGTAAAATAAAGCATAAATCCGAAAGAATTTATTTAATAATGATAATATTCGCGCAAGCAATAGAAATAATTATTGTACCAGTACGGACTGGAAATCGCAAACAAAATTCGCCGGTTGGAAGGTCTGATGACTAGCGCGCAAGACATGTAACATCTCTAAATTTCATGAAGAAATGCAGGACAACGAGCCTGTCCCCACGTGTCCGGATATCACCTAAAGGACATTCGTGGTAGCGCCAAGATCTTAAACCAGGCAAGTATTATATTGTTGAGGAGGTAATCCAACAACACGATCCGATCTGTGCGTCATAAATACCCTACATTGAAATTCATCCAGTGATATTAAATCAATTTTAACGCTATTCGATTTTGAAAATTGCATTAATACTTTAAATAAACGCGAAGTAACTACTATAATAAATGCAAAATAAACAATAATAAAATTGAAAAATTATTAAACAACTAAGCCTAAAGAATCGTTACAACGTTCAAACGGAACGCAACTTTCCAAAGTGACAGTAATGACGTACGCGCGGTTTGTAATCTGTCACAACAATCACTGGATGAACTGACGTTGAAGTATTATCAAAAGGTTTAAATTTCGCAATTGCACCGCGAAAATCCTGCATGAGCAAATGTAAGGTAGTGTGGAGGATTGTTTGTTCAAAATCAATTGTAAAGGAAGATTTGAGTATCCGACAAGATTTTCGTCAATGTTGCGTCGAAGCAAAGTGCGAAACCTAATCTTCCTAAGGATGAACTATGCACTTAACAACTTACGCAACAACAAAGAACTAACAATTCTCCGAGCAGACAAAGGTAATTCTACGGTGATCATGGACACGTCAGATTATAATTCAAAATTAGAACAACTGTTATCGGATGAAACTATTTATAGGAAGGTCAAACTGACCTTACTACTAAAACGCTCAAATTAACTAGCGATCTTATTAAAAAGCACTGAAAACTTAATCTTGACGTGAAAATTGATAATACTTCATGTCCCAAGCCCCCAAAATTGTATGGTTGCAAAAATACACAAATTGAATGCTCCATTGCGCCCTATTGTTAGCCAAATTGACTCACCTACTTATAAATTGGCTCAACATTTAGTAAAATCCTCTCACCACTCAGAGGACAAACAAGCGCGTTTACAAAGGATTCATACCATTTGTTAGCGAGGTAAACATTTACATCTTTGCTGACAATGAAACTATGGTTAGTTTTGATGTTCAATCTTTGTTTACATCTATACCTATAGAAGATTGCATCAATATTGTAACAAAAAAGTTAGAGTAAAATAACATCTCAATAGAATATGCATTTTACTCAAAACATTGCCTAACATCTGGATATTTATTGCGGAAAGATGAGTTCTACATGCAGATGGATGGTGTAGCGATGGAGTTGCTCCGGTGTCTCCTATTGTTGCTGACATTTTTATGGAAGACTTTGAGGAGAAGGCCCTACTCACTGCTCCCATTCATCCAAGATTTTATAAGCGCTATGTAGATGATACATTTACCATCTTACCATATGATAAAATAAATGCATTTTTA
The DNA here is from genome assembly GCA_029286875.1 of Lamproptera curius. Classification (NCBI taxonomy): domain Eukaryota; kingdom Metazoa; phylum Arthropoda; class Insecta; order Lepidoptera; family Papilionidae; genus Lamproptera; species Lamproptera curius. The sequence goes on along the minus strand of JAGSMT010000407.1, from coordinate 149,114 downwards.
AACCACCTTAACTCCATTAATTCAAAAATACAGTTTACATGGAGTTAGAAAGTACAATTTTTAGCTTTTCTTGATGTTTTAGTTATTCGCAATCCTGATAACACCTTGAGCCATACTGTGTATAGGAAACCAACCATACAAATAAATATTTAAATGGCACACACCACCATCCATCCCAGTTAGCTACCGTGGGCAAATCTTTGTTTCAGAGAGCACGAGGGATCTGTGATGATGAACACCTGGCGGCTGAGCTACAACATGTTAAGTAAGTACTGCTGACACATCAAGCTCGCTGCGCCACGGCAGCGTCACAGTGACCGAGTGAAGGCAGCCACAGTGGAGCGAGTACCTGCTGTCTACCTTTGTGAGAGGCGTAACTGACAAGATTGGCTACATTTTGAGGCGGGCTTCAATCAAAACTTATTTCAAGGCGCTGAAGAAGATTGATCAATTCCTACCACCTGTCAAGTGCAATATTCCTCTACAAGACCCAGGAGTGTACAAGCTAGATTGTGACTGCGGCCTCTCTTATATTGACAAACAAAGGAGCAATAAGAACCTGCGTGAAGGAAACATATAGCTGACATCAAACATAGAAGACCCAACAAGTCAGCAGTGTGTGACCATACCTTAAATCACCCAAACCATTACATCAGATTTGATCGACCACAAATCCTCGCTAAAGAACACCGATTCCTACCAAGGATGATCCGTGAGGCTATTGAGATTAAAAAACATCCAAATTTCAATAGAGAAGATGGTTGTCTTACCACCTGCTTGGGATCCCATAATTAATAAATTAAAATTTAAACCCAAGCATAATACCACTGCTGGCTGTAAAGATAAAACAGTCTGTTTTGTATAGGTCGGAGTAAGATTAAATATAATTAATAAAAACTAAGATCTGGAAACCCCTGCTTCATCACTGGCAACAAGACATGACATCTCAGTCTACCCCTGTGACCACGGCCGCTGGAAAGTGTTCGAAACGTCGGGAATTAAAATGTAAAATAAACGCGATAAAATCCAAAAGTAATTTTATTTAATAATTTTCTGATGTTCAAATTTATCACAACTTTATCAAAAAACTTTTCCTATTAACAATTAATGTTATTAAATAAAATTACTTTTTACGGATTTTATCGCGTTTATTTAGGAGGCCTGGTCACGGGTAGACTGACCACGTGACCACGGCCGCTGGAAAGTGTTCGAAACGTTGGGAATTTAAAATGTAAAATAAACGCGATAAAATCCGTAAAGTAATTTAATTTAATAATAAATTAATGTGTTTTTATGTTGCTTCGTCTTTATTAAAAAACTTTGATGCCGCATCATGACACTTGCACACTGATTAAATATTGTACTTTGCTAAAACAACATCCAGATCGTTTGCATCTATACGCAATTAAAGAAAGTTATTTTGCCGACTATACTCTTCTCTAACGAAATTAGAATCTCTCGTTCTATATTTAACTAGTTTTGAGCGTAATAAACAGTTTTCGTCTATAGAAGTCAACATCGATACTAAATTCAGCTGAAAAAGAAATTTCAATAACAATGATAATCATCCGTCCCATCAAATTTTAAAAGTATAAAAGAACAGAGAGTGCCCGTTGTTGCGCGTATACTTGCACTAAAATATCTCCTTCGTAGTTGGCTGATCTCTAATATAGATCGGCGGCCATAGTCGTAATCGACTGGAAAACATTATTATTAGTTTATTAGTAATAAATAACATTAGTAGCGTCAGAGCCTATTCAAATCAAAGGAACAATCAAATATTTCCTGTAACATTCTCTCTTAATATATAATACATATATATATATATATATGTAAGCGAAAACATAAACAATCTTCTTATCACTGGTAAATCCAAAGTCAAAGTCAAAGTCAAAGTCAAAATCATTTATTCAATTTAGGCTCTACTGAGCACTTATGAACGTCAAAAATATCCATTTACCACCGGTTCACAAACTCAGACCGTCCAGAGAAGAACCGGCAAGAAACTCTGCGGCCTTTTTCTTGTTTTAAATATTAGTATTTACAAAATTTGACCAATACATTTTTTTTTTAATGTACTAGGGATTTGCAAGCGCAGAATATAAACTATTTCCCACATCTTGGTCCTCAATATAATTTATTACAGAATAGTAAGCTTTTTTCTATAAGCGTTGTTTTGACAACTTTACGAAAGCTCGAATCATTCAGTTGCGTTTGGCAGGCATTTCATTTATTATACATTCTTATACTATTATACATGAAAGATTTTTTGGTTCGGTCAGCTCTAAATCTGGGTAGCTCTAGGGCTCAATTCGACCTCGCGCGGCCTAATATCTTTTAGCAAACATATGAATATTTTGACGCGCGTACATAATATTTTCAAATATGTATAGCGAGGGTAAAGTTAAAATTTCAGTTTTATTAAAAACATTACGTAAAGATTCCCGTAAACCCAGATTGTGGATTGCCCTAACAGCCTGTTTTTGTAGTATAAATATTGTGTTCAAACCGGCTGCAGATCCCCAAATAATAATCCATAGGACATAAGGCTGTGAAAGTACGCGTAATAAACTAATTTTGCAGTTGCTCGTCAGTTAGCTGCCTAATCTTGCGTAATGGCAAAGATTGCTGAACTCTTAGCTTAGAGAGTTTGTCAATATGAGCTCCCACTGCATCTTGGAATCAATAGAAAATCCAAGAAATGTAGTAGAGCTTTGTAAGGAAATGACCTCATTGTCAACTTTAATATTTTGAAAATCTGGCAACTTACAAAGAGTAAAACGTAAGCATTTAGTTTTGTTCGTAAGTACTAAGTTATTGGACGCAAACCAGTTTGACACAATATCAATTGCCCTATTTGCTATCTCAACGTTATGGTCATTTCTTTTTACCCTTAGTAGTAGAGAGGTGTCATCTGCAAAAGGACAACTTCGACAGCCTCTCCACTACCAGAGGCAAGTCATTTATATAGACCAGGAACAGAAAAGGTCCCAAAATTGATCCTTGGGGAACACTCCATCCGCATAAGGGAGTCAGATGACAGAGTGTCATTTACGTTTACATATTGTTTTCTATTGCGTAGGTAAGAAGATAGAAAATCAAGACCAAACCCGCGTACACCTGTAATACTTTAGCTTATTGATTAATATGTCATGGTCACACAGTCAAAGGCCTTGGAAAGATCACAGAAGATGCCAATAGAATCGCAGCGATCCTCCCATGCCCGTAGAACATACAAATATTTCTTGATCAGATCTCTGCAATCCCGCCACAGACATCAGACTGACAGATTTTCAGTGTCGGACTGCCAAACTTCTCTTTCCGGCCTTTGTCAATTTGGATGTTAATTATTTGGCCGATTTACGCATACCGAGTGTTTAATAACTTGAAAATTACTTTAGGATTTTATCGCGTTTATTTTACATTTTAAATTCGACGTTTCGAACACTTTCCAGCGGCTGTGGTCACGGGGTGAGACTGAGATGTCATGGTCTTCTTCCAGTGCTGGAAGCGGGTTTCCAGATCTTAATTTTTATTAATTATTTTTTAATCTGTACCCGACCTATGCAAAATGAACTGATTTGTTCTGTACAGCCAGCAGTGGTATTATGCTTTGGGTTTAAATTTTAATTTATTAATTATGGGATTCCAAGCAGGTGGTAGAACCCTATAATATAAATAGAACCCGTATAATATTCGCGCAAGCAATAGAAATAATTTCAGCAATTTAATGTTTGAAATTGAATTTATTTTTCGCGTAAATGTCATAAACTATTTAAAAAGCGTTTAATGAACGCCAAATCAGTCATTACATTGTTACCTAACAAAAATATTCGGACAGAAAATAGATTATATGAAATGATTACATTATGTTGCTGCTTTGCAGTTAGTGCAAAATGTTGTTGTACCCGATATTTTATAATGCGGTGAGCGTCATTTTTCTAAAATGTGTTTAAAACGGAATTCTAATTTTCGTTATTTATAGTAAATTTAATCAATTAATAAATATGTAAATAAATATACAACTAATAATAATTCGGATCTGAGTCACTTTCCTTTATGTCGGTCAATCACATTTCCAAAATATATAGACAATAAAAATATAAAGCAAATATTTTTTCCTTAAAATAAGAGGATGAAGCTAGAATTAGAATGAGCGGACCTCGCAATTTTCATAAGTACCTTTTGCGCAGGCTTTATAAGTGCAGAATTGTCCGACCGATCGTTCGGGAAATCAAGTTACTTATTTCAGGGTCCAGTTCGTCTTCATATCAGACTAATCCGCATCTCGGGGCGACGCGCACTTTCCATAGTCGTCACCACAGTGTCGGTGGTAGCTGGAGCGCGTCAATTGTCTACGTTACACTACTGCGTACACAAAATAACGTGGACAGAATGTACCAGAGTACTGAAAGTAAGTTATCATTTAAATGGTGGTAGGTCCCTTTATTACAGGGGACCGTCTGGGTGATACCACCCGGAGACTATTTCTGCCGCAAAGCAGTAGTGTGAAAACACTGCTGTTTTTCGGTTCAAAGAGCGCCGTAGCCAGCGTATTTACTGGGTAAACGGGACTTAACACCTTATGTCTCACTGCAGGCAGCGCGTTGGTGATACCACTAGTATTGCCAATTTCTACGGGCGTCAGTGAACACTTCCCATCAGGTGGCCCGACTCGTCTGCCTGCGTATGCAATAAAAAAATAAAAGTAACACAGATTTTGTTTCACTAAATACTTAAGGAACACACTTAAGTATTTATTAAAACAAAACTATTTTCGTGCTCTATTTTTTGACCGATTGTATAATACAGCAACAAGACAATATGAAATGAAATTTCCCGCTAACCATTGCATGTCAAGCGATCGTCAAGAGCTTCATATTTTCTCAACAAACCAATAACATGTCAAGTCTCAGGATTAAAATAAAACAAATAAATAAATCTATCTTATGAATAAAGCTTAATCTAATCTAATCTTAATCGTCTATTCCTGAACATTTGTCATGACTGGTTTATTTCTATAACTTTGTTCAAGCGGGTAAGTCACAAAAAAAAAGAATAGTTTTTAAGGCTTTTAATTAACATTGTACGAGCATTGCATAAACTGGATTTTTTTATAAGAACTTTATGTCTAATTTATATAAAATATTTATATGCTACCTCTTCGCTTTGCTACAGTTGGTTTCAATTTTAAGCAATATTTAATTTTTTAGAAGTTGTTAAATTACAGTTATTTGTTTAAATATTAACAAGCATACAACAAGTTATTTATACATTGTTTAATAAATTTGAAAAACTAACAACGTTCAAAATGTGATGAAACGTATAACGCAATTAATATTAAGAGATTAAAAACGCAAAGATCTTAAATAAACATAAGAATTGGTTACCCTGAGCACCTTAAGGGTCTTCCTTAACAATCCACAACGAGTCCTGTGTAACTGTAATAATGAACATTTTATGCAATTATGTGCTTTAAATATATTTTATTTCTTAATTGAAAATTACAGCACATCTTTAACCATTTAAGAAAAAAGGTATAGAAGTATTAAAATGCAGCGGCAGAAAAAAGAAATTGTTATCGAAAAACTTGTTATCTTTCTTATGCATTGATTTTTATGTATAGTTTACAGCCACTACCAAAAATATTTAAAATAAAATGTTAATAATACTTTTTGGAAAAGTAATGTAATAGAAAATTACAACACAGAATAAAAGGATTTTAATGGATCCATTACGCATATCCGTACGCTTAAATCTTTTAAACTACGCAACGGATTTCGATGCGGTTTTTAATAGATAGAGTGATAGAAGAGAAGGTTCATATGTATAACATGTGCTTAACATAGTAGGTATATCTTCTATCAGCATAGCTCCGTGCGAAGCAGGGGCCGGTCGCTAGAATTTTATAAAATGATTTCATTTGTGTCAATGTTTGCTAATGATTTGTAATTGTATAGGATTATTAAATCTCCCTCTGACTCCCAATTGTTACAGAACGACTTAATTTGTTAGTCGCAGTGTGGTGCAGGGCAGGACAAAAAAAATTGTAAAGTTTACAAGGAAAGAAGTCCTTTTCAATATAAATACTTCATTGATGATACGTATCTAACTGAAGAGGTTCAGATCACAGATCTCGGTGTCATAATGAACTCAAAACCCACTTATATTCCTCATATTAACAAGATTGCTTTTTGGACCACGTAGTTAGTCATTGAATCTCAATATAGTATTATAATAGATCTATTACCAAAGCGTGTTATCATTTTAAAACTCATTTACGTTTCATGACCCTTTACAGAAAGACTTCCTAGAAAACTTTTTAAATTTAATTAAAGTTGAATTTTCAACGTTTTTTTTGGGATTTTGTGGTAAAAGCAAATACATTGTCCCATAGAAGATATAGATATCCTTGCAGTCTAGTTGTTGAAAGAATTAGTCCATACTTGTTCCTAGAATTTCAACGATGTGCCTTACAATGCCTTAAAAAATCATTTTTGTTCTTTTGCACATACGTTAAGTTTAATGACCGATAGTGCTCAATACATCACTATCGGTCATTATTTTGATTTGAGTAAACAAATCTCTAAATATTTGTTTGTATAGATTATAAGGGCCCAATGTTATCGTTTATTATATAAAAAGTAACTATATAATGGTTATTATTTTAATTAAATAATACGTTGTGTTCTTCATATAAAGAAATTGATTTTTTCATCCGAGAAATCCATTTTAAAAGGACTTAAACTGAATGTTTAAAATATGAGACCATTTTTCTTAGCGATGCTTAAATTGAGTTAGCGTCTGGGCCGGATGAAGCTAAATCCGGGTAGGGCTGCCGTTTTACAGTTTGCGGAATTCATTTTATTATATCAAATCCACTAATTTCGGATTTTTCGCTTTCTAAAATATATTTATCCGACGTTTCAGATTCTTTCCAGCATCCATGATCACGGGCAGACTGGAATGGATGGATGCTGGAAAGAATCCGAACGTCGAGAATAAATATTTTAAGTAACGCGAAAATCCGTAAATTAGTTGATTTGATATGTAATAATCGCGTAAATAAAAGAAATAATCATTTTATTATGTTAACTTATTTTATTAAGTTTCTCTTTCCGCTTTGAATCAATAAAAGTACGAGGGCTGTTTGCTAGTTTTTTACATCCATAAATTCTGGCTATTTCACTAGTTTTGCATCTTCTCCAAAAATATGACTTGTACGAGATCTGCAAAATAGCCCTTTACACATGCGATGCAGTCCTAAAATCTCCAATTTTTATTTTGCTGTTTGTTTTATTTTACTCCGATCTGTGCAATGTTACCATTCATCTCAGTTCTGGTGGCTACTGGCGAGGTGTTATTAAAATATTGTGTCCTTACTAAATGTAATTATTGACTTGGTAAAGCCAAGATACCTGCCCCCGATTATGAAACGTGTGTCATTAAGACTATTGAACAGCTGAGCCGAAAATTAGTTTGTATTTGTAGTATGGTGGTAGTACTTCAAGTTTTCAGGTGTTTCATTTAATTAACTTTTTTATATTTATGAAATTGATTTTTAGTTTTGCGATTATCGAGTCATTCATATAAAGGGACAGTAATGTATACCCTCCCCTAGCCTTCCAAGATCAACCGTCATTAAAATCTTGTGAACGATGCACATAATGTCAAACAATTTATCATTGTATTTATAAGGCAAATGACTTCTATGTTCCGATATTTGGAGTACTAAAGGTGGTGTAATTACCAGGTAAATAGAGTCAATGCAATTAAAACTATACCGTTTGGATAGTCGCATCGGTGTTGATTTTCACACAGAGCAGTATTTGCGTTCGAAGACAAGCGGACCATATTCGTCTTCAGGTGAAGGCCCGTCACCGCAGCAAGACCACATGGTACGTGTACCCACCAGCTTAAGACGGAATTTTCGCCTATGGAGAGAGTCATATTTCGTCTTACCGGAAGTGTTAGGCCAAATTTAATTGCAAGGACAATTAAATATAACATTTAATTAATTATTAACTGCGACGTTATAGTTAACAGGTAATTATTTGTTAACTGTCACGTGACATTTAACATTTTTTTTATAAATGTTACCTCGTTTTTCGGCTCCTAGTACTCCGATTATTTTATAATTCTTTTTTGATGATAGGTATTCATGTCAAATCATTTTTTAAAATATTTCTAAAAATTGCAACGAAGCATATTCAAAGCCCATTTAATATAGTGTAAGTTTAAATCATTCTTCGTTCGATAAGCAAAACACATATTATACATGACATTTTGATTTATTGAATTCCTTAAAAGATATTAAAGATTTCAAAATTCAGTGGCGGATTTACTTTATAAGACTTTACGCTGACTGTCAACTACTTTAACGGCGAACACTTTTGATTCTTCATAATCTACTTGGACATCACATATGTGTATAACTCGACCAATTACTTTACAAAATATGATAAAGATTTGAAGAATGTCAGCAGTGACGACAAATATTCTACCACTGTTTGATTATTCATTCTCTACTAGCACCTAGTATGTATAGCCGTCTACATGAAATATCAGATATTTTCGCACTTTGCATTTATGCCTGGAAAAAAAGACTAACACAATTGAACTTTCAGCTTACAGAATAATCACACGCAGAATAATAATTAAATATTCAGTTTAAAACGATTACATCACACAATAAAACTTTCACATAATAGTCAATTCGGTCACATCATAACTCCAAACCTATATAATTGATGTACTAAGCTATCAGCGTTCACATCTCAATTTAATACCAAAATTATCCCAGAAAGAATAATTACTAGTAATATCTGTGATCGCGCGCATTACTATGTCGCCTGAGACAGCCACAAATTGGTTACGCAATAATCTTCCTTCCCTTTCTCACTATACCGCTCCTTTCGCCTGCTCTCCTTTTTCTTTAATTTTTACCTTACCTCGCGAAGAAAGAGGTTAAAGGTGAATATTTCTTGATAGAAACGTAAGCACTTTACCGCGATATGGCACCGTTGACGTTCAAAGAATAAATAAAACTAGGTCTTATATTTACTTTCACGTCGAGGGGTATCACCATATTCTACTTATTTTAATAGTTCCGAACTGAAGTAAATGATAATATCATTAAGTGTTTTTACTAAAATCTAACCCATTTAGGCAAAAAAAACAAAATAAACAACTTACAATAAGAATAACGCACTTTTAAATAATCACTAAAAGTCTTAAAATGAAATTTTCAGAAACTTTCTACTTTTTGTAAAAACTGTTGCACTACTACCATTATTTAAAAAAATATATGGGTAAAAATAAATGAAAGAATATGTGACGTAAAATTGTGAGACGTCAGCTATAGAAGCAATGACAAATATTAACAGAATAATAAAAAAATATATCATTTTAAATTAAATAAAAGTTCGTATTGTTGACATTTAATGATAGGTTATATTGATTTACACACTCACGTACCTACTGTACGTGTGGTCTTCACTTTAAGAAAAAAGTGTTGATCACCTAGCTCGTGGGAACGGTAGCTTCCCACGTACTCAGAGTTAAATGAGGCCTGGGCAAGAGTTTTGAAAAATAAATTGATAATTAATGGAAAATGAAAAACATAATTAAGAAAGAGATGAAATTTTAAAAAAGTAAACCATGACCGACTTTAAACAGTACATAACTATTATGCGCAATATAAGCCGGTGACAACTTGTCCTCTGCAAGTAACAACCCTGCGGTTTCCACCACTGCATTTTAAATCTCTAATATCTTTTAAGGTATTACTTAAATCAAAATGTCATGTGTTACATGTTTTATGCCCATAGAATGAAGAATTTTTAAACGTATTAACTTTTATAATTATTTCTATTGCTTGCGCGAATATTATACATTATTAAATAAAATTACTTTACGGATTTTATCGCGTTTATTTTACATTTTAATTCCCGACGTTTCGAACACTTTCCAGCGGCCGTGGTCACAGGGTAGACTGAGATGTCATGTGTCTTGTTACCAGTACGGACTGGAAACCGCAAACAAAATTCGCCGGTTGGAAGGTCTGATGACTAAGCGCGCAAGACATGTAACATCTCTAAATTTCATGAAGAAATGCAGGGACAACGAGCTCGTCCCACGTGTGTCCGGATATCACCTAAAAGGACATTCGTGGTAGCGCAAGATCTTAAACCAGGCAAGTATTATATTGTTGAGGAGGGTAATCCAACAACACCGATCCGATCTGTGCGTCATAAATACCCACATTGAAAATTCATCCAGTGATATTAAATCAATTTTAACGCCATTCGATTTTGAAAATTGCATTAATACTTTAAATAAACGCGAAGTAACTACTTATAATAAATGCAAAAATAAACAAATAATAAAATTCGAAAAATTATTAAACAAATCTAAGCCTAAAGAATCGTTACAACGTTCAAACGGAACGCAACTTTCCCAAAGTGACAGCAGTAATGACGTACGCGCGGTTTGTAATCTGTCACAACAATCACTGGATGAATCGACGTTGAAAGTATTATCAAAAGGTTTAAATTTCGCAATTGCACCGCGAAAAATCCCGTATGAGCAAATTGTATGTAGTGTGGAGGATTGTTTGTTCAAAAATCAATTGCAAAAGGAAGATTTGGAGGCTATCCGACAAGATATTTCGTCAATGTTGCGTCGAAGCAAAGTGCCGAAACCTAATCTTCCTAAGGATGAACTTATTGCACTTAACAACTTACGCAACAACAAAGAACTAACAATTCTCCAAGCAGACAAAGGTCACGTCAGATTATAATTCTAAATTAGAACAACTGTTATCAGATGAAACTACTTATAGGAAGGTCAAACTGACATACTACTAAAACGCTGAAATTAACTTGCGATTTTATTAAAAAGCACTCCAAAACACTTAATCTTGACGTTAAATTGATAATACCTTCATGTCCCAAGCCCCCAAAATTGTATGGGTTGCCTAAAATACACAAATTGAATGCTCCATTGCGCCCTATTGTTAGCCAAATTGACTCACCGACTTATAAATTGGCTCAACATTTAGTAAAAATCCTCTCACCACTCAGAGGACAAACAAGCGCGTTTACAAAGGATTCATACCATTTTGTTAGCGAGGTAAAACATCTACATCTTGCTGACAATGAAACTATGGTTAGTTTTGATGTTCAATCTTTGTTTACATCTATACCTATAGAAGATTGCATCAATATTGTAACAAGAAAGTTAGAGGAAAATAACATCTCAATAGAATATGCATTTTTACTAAAACATTGCCTAACATCTGGCTATTTATTATGGAAAGATGAGTTCTACATGCAGATGGATGGGGTAGCGATGGGTTGCCCGGTGTCTCCTATTGTTGCTGACATTTTATGGAAGACTTTGAGGAGAAGGCCCTACTCACTGCTCCCATTCATCCAAGATTTTATAAGCGCTATGTGGATGATACATTTACCATCTTACCATATGATAAAATAAATGCATTTTAAACCACCTTAACTCCATTAATTCAAAAATACAGTTTACTATGGAGTTAGAAAATAATAATTCTTTAGCTTTTCTTGATGTTTTAATTATTCGCAATCCTGATAACACCTTGAGCCATACTGTGTATAGGAAACCAACCCATACAAATAAATATTTAAATGGCAATTCACACCACCATCCATCCCAGTTAGCTACCGTGGGCAAATCTTTGTTTCAGAGAGCACGAGGGATCTGTGATGATGAACACCTGGCGGCAGAGCTACACCATGTTAAGCAAGTACTGCGAGACAACAAGCTCGCTGCGCCACGGCAGCGTCACAGTGACCGAGTGAAGGCAGCCACAGTGGAGCGAGTACCTGCTGTTCTACCTTTTGTGAGAGGCGTAACTGACAAGATTGGCTACATTTTGAGGCGGGCTTCAATCAAAACTTATTTCAAGCCGCTGAAGAAGATTGGTCAATTCCTACCACCTGTCAAGTGCAATATTCCTCTACAAGACCCAGGAGTGTACAAGCTAGATTGTGACTGCGGCCTCTCCTATATTGGACAAACAAAGCGAGCAATAAGAACCCGCGTGAAGGAACATATAGCTGACATTAAACATAGAAGACCCAACAAGTCGGCAGTGTGTGACCACACGTTAAATCACCCAAACCATTACATCAGATTTGATCGACCACAAATCCTCGCTAAAGAACACCGATTCCTACCAAGGATGATCCGTGAGGCTATTGAGATTAAAAAACATCCAAATTTCAATAGAGAAGATGGTTGGGTTCTACCACCTGCTTGGGATCCCATAATTAATAAATTAAAATTTAAACCCAAGCATAATACCACTGCTGGCTGTAAAGATAAAATCAGTTCTTTTTGCATAGGTCGGAGTACAGATTAAAATAATTAATAAAATTAAGATCTGGAAACCCTCGCTTCAGCACTGGCAACAAGACACATGACATCTCAGTCTACCCGTGACCACGGCCGCTGGAAAGTGTTCGAAACGTCGGGAATTAAAATGTATTAACTTTTATGTAAACTTACACTATATAACTATTAATAAATGAGCTTTGAATATAAAGAAATAAATTCTTTAACATACTGAAATGCTCACGCGGACTTTATCGTAGGTCAATTCAAGTAGTGCATTCATCATCAGTGTAAGTCCACTGCTGGACATTGGCCTCCCCTGCTCCATTAGGGTGATTTTGGGACCATATCCCACTACGCTGGTCAAATGCAGGTTGGTGGGTGGACCGACTTCTTAGATGCCCATCCGACGCATGGATCATCTTCTTTTTCAGGCGATTAGTTGATCGGCGAAAATTGCCCTAACCAACTAGGAAACAACAATGAAAATTTTGTTAAGACCCAGCAGGATTCGAGCCGACGACCTCCGATTTCTAAAGTCAAGTAGTACAATTATGTAAAACATAGATTAAGTTACGCTTGAAGCAGCCTTTGTAACTTGAAGAGGTAATTGTTTCTAAAATATCTGTTCAACTACTTATTAATTTTTTCCAAAAATATGACCGACTTCTAATAGCGTATAACTATTTTAAGCAATCTAAGCTAGTGATCTCCGTACGAAATTGCGTCGCGTTTTCTGCCACCGCATTTTAAGCCTTTGATAACTTTTAAGGTATTCATTTCATCACAATGTCATCTATGACAAGTTAAGCACAAAATATTAAGATTTCTTATTATTTAATAACTTTTATGTATCTTAGACTGAATTATCCTAAAAAGGCTTTAAATGTGCCTGATTGGATTTTAAAAAAATGTTTAGATATATTTTTGCAGACTTTATTGTAGGCCAATTTAATTAGTATGATTATGTAACTTTAAAAAACAATGATTAAAATCGGAGCACTAGGAGTGGAGCAAAGAAAGAGAGGTAATATATTAAAAAAAAACGCTCCGAATTGAGTACCTCCTTCTGGGAAGTCCGTCAAAAAGACGGGGCGTCAGTTCCATTAAACTAATCTTCTCCATCTATTTTAATGCAAATTCCGTTGGGTTTGTAGAGTTAGAATTTCAGTTCCTCTGCACTTAAAGTAATAAGGTGAAATTAGTATTAATTTTAGGGCACCTAACCTACTACAAATGGGTAGGTGTGACAAAAATAACGGCTTAAATGTAAATGCAAGTCAACGCGTTTAAATTAAATCTTTTGCGAAACATTGTTGATTGTCAAACTTTATCCAAGTGAATGAATTGAAAATCTGAAATGGAACAATTTCTGTAACCTTTCCTGCCGAAAAATTAAGGCATGAACAAAAAAATTAATGACACAAAATTTAATTAAACCAAACTTTCGATTTTTTTATAGTACATAGATATTTATTAGAAGCCAGTTTCGCCGATGTGCTATTTATTTTATTGTCATGTAAAATTTGCAAGAAATTAGAAGGTTGCAAATCTATTTGACGTAAGATTACTGAACCTACTAGTAGTTTTTGTTTGAAACTTTTTTGTTTCATTAAATGTAATATTATTGACATTTAACCATTACACTATATATGCATTTTACTGCTGTATTTTTTTCCGTAATTACATAAAGAAATGTTAATTTCAACTTCCTATTTACTCATGCTTACACGGCTATTTAGTTCATTTTGCAGCTGCAGTCTTCGAACCTATTGTAGTAAATTGGCAGACGTCGTTGTAATAGAAAGTAGGACAACATTTATTTAATGCATCAAGTATTTATTAGCCTTATGTAAATGTTAATGCAATTTCATGTTTACAAAACGTCGCAAGTTTTATTCGTTTTGGTAAATTAACTTGTGCTTTGTTGGCACAAAACGTTTCATCAGTCAGTTTTCATTTAAAGAGCACGTCATTATGGCGCTAATGAACTATTTGATTTTTAAGTCAGTCATATTATTTTGTTATTTTTACATTCAAATACAATATGTTATTACTTGGAAAAATACCAACCATAACGATATAAATTAATAATAGCTTGAGTACTCCACAAACCCGTCATATAAGACGCATGCATATACATTTGAGGAAGCTCCAGAATCGCTACAAATCAATCAATCAATATTTATTACTAAGTTTAATCTGCTTTCAGTAGGCAGCTAGGCGTTCTGTGAAAACTTTGAATTTTACCTGAAATAAAAAGAAATATGTTATAAGAACTAAAGATTGGAAAATGCTCTTCCCCGTTCATATCACAAGCATTTCTATCAGACCTTTTATTTTTCAACCAACACGAATCAGCCAAAGGGTTTGCTTCGATGATAAGCGCAAGAATCGCCTCGTAAATTTAAGATGTTTAATTCTGATGACTTCATATCACCGAAGTAGGAACTAAAGAGAAAAAAAAATAATTACGGTAATAGAGCGCCTAGAGCATCTTTTCATATAAGAAACAACAAAGAAAATCGACTTATTCTTGATAATTTAATATTAGTTTGACTGCGTTATTCACTTTTCGACAGACTGATTATATGCAAAAATATGTTAATATGATCTGTTAACGTCAAGAAGGGTCGTTCGGTAAATTAATGAAGCTCATTTCATGTAACGCCAAAGTAAGTTATGTTATCTGCGGTTTCGCGATAACAATTTATACCACATATATTAGGACATATAGTGAAAAAAAATGCTTCAACAATGTAATAAGAATACTTCAAAGAAAATCTAAAAGATGGTTTTAATGGAGCGCTAAAGATTATTTAGAGATTATATTTTTAAAAGGTTGGAAGAGGATATAACTGAATAGTATAAGTTGAATTTTCTGTGAAATGCGTTAGAACTGTGGGACTCCGCGGGTAATTCAATACAGTATGAAATGACAGGAATTAACGTCAGCCAATGAATTTTGAATTAAGGCACGTGTTCATTTTCCAAGCACGTATATGGAAATATGTGAATAGTAATTGTTTTAGTAATCAAAATCTCAAATCGTGTTTACGTACTTCTTGCAACATATTTATTTATCAATCGTAGATATTATTTACCTAAATAAAATATTACGATCTTTTTCGGACAGTTAGGTTCTCTTTTTACAGGTGCGGGGGCGGGGCGGTACCACTCGCAGGTTCTTATTTTGCCGTAAAGCGTTAGTGTGAAAACAATATTGTTTTCTGAATTGAAGAGCACCGTGGCACCGTATTTACTGAATAAACGAGACTTAATATCATATGTCTCATCGTAGTGCAGCTCGTTGCGTGATACCACTGGTATGCTGTTCCGATGTCTATGGGCGTCGGTGACCGTTTTCCATTAGGTGGCCCGACCTTACGCATCCTTCAAAACATTATCCATTTAATAAAGCTTAATATAGCTCTAGACACCACGTAATTTGTATAATTTATACATTGCATTGGACCCATAGCGATACCGGGGCGGGTCGCTAGTAAACTATAAATTTGTTGCTGGATTTAAGTAAGTTAGCAAATAAATGTCAATTAAAAATATGTGAAGAAATTTGTTTTTGTTTCCGAATAAACAATTAATATACGAACGAAGTAACATACAAACAAACAAATGAATAAATTACAACAAACAATCATAGAAAGCTATCGGTACTCTGTGAGCTGAAAAAAATACTTTGTCATTTGAAAGTGTTATACGAGAAGCGTTCGAAGAGCAATTAGATTTTTTTATGGTTAGAAAATTATTCTTATTTACTACATTTTATAACATGAATACTCAAAAATACTTCTACGTTTACTTCTTCTAATCTTCTAATTTTTAGCCTATAAAACGTTCTTTAAGAAGCCTGCATCTTGGATTGTTACCGTTGCAACTGCAGACTTTAGTTTACATACTTTAGTTTTGACCTGATGGACTGGTCGGAAAAGATGTCTGCAGTTTAAAGTTTGCACACAAGTTGTAGATCAAGACTATTCTTCGAGGTTACCTTGTATTTTTTTAACTATTTCGCGACGTAATTTCTTTATTTATTTTGTATAGATAAATAAACCCTTAGCTATCACAAAACTACGCTAAAAATACTACTACAGCTGTTCGAGGATTAACAAAACAAACAGGCAGACGGACAGACGAACAAAAATTTTTAAAAATATATTTTCTTATATGAGGGTCGTTAAATGTCACAATGTTCTAGTTTTAAAACAGCTTAAGTGTGTTAAAACAGGGCCCCTAAGCGACATCTATCGTAATGAAGTTAGCATGCGTTACGGTGACCCATGTGGACATTTTCGGTCGATCTATATTTCTGTCCCTGCTATTACTTTTACTATTTGAATTAAAATTTTGTTATATTTAACGCTTTTATTTAGGATAGTTTTCTCAAATGCTTCTTCTCGTGTTTATTTTAGTTTTATATTTACAATTTTGCCTAACTAAAAATGAATAAAATATACATTAATTCCGATTATTTCGTTAGACCCACAAAATAATTCTATGAGAATAGCACAAAATCGACGTTCGTTTTTAAGACTTGCCCTAATCAAGTTACATTCTCACCTAAGCATAGAATGTAGAAGGTAATTGTGAATTAATTGACGAAAGTTAACTTGAGTCAGTTTTAATTCATTTATTTTCTTACTTTAGTGTGGAGCGGAACGGCTATTTATTTGGATAATGCTTAAGAAACAATTTTTTTGGCTTGTCCATTTTCAATATTCTCTGCATTGACTGACTTTTCATAGCAAGATATTATACGCATTAGGATCGAGTGGTACAATGGACTTTCATAAGAACTCGAGTCTAAATGTGAGAGTCTAAATGTAATAAAAATATTTAAATTTGATTTCAGTGTAAGTAAGAGTAAGAAGAAAAATTTTGAATGATACATAGTATCATCACCCTTAATATTTTCCTTCGTATTAAATATGTATAGGTCGTGACAATAATTAATATGATCTTCACTTTTTTCCAAAACCAGGCGCATGTTATAAATCTGATCTGACTACTCTCGGTTGAGCGCCACCGTAGCCTTGTAGAGTATTTAATAATAATATATGATCTCCAGTCCAATTCGACATTCGTGGCAGATCTATATTAGAGATCAGCTCTACCAGTATCTACGCAGAAGATATTATAATGCACAAGTGTACGTGCAAACACAGGCGCATTCCCTGCTCCATTATACTCTCACAGCGCAGTGGGACGGATAACCGACACGATCGGCGAGAGTAAGGCGCAGGACCGACTTTTTACATCCCATCCGACGCATGGATCATCTTACTTTTCAGACAATCAGCCTTAACTAACAATGAAAATTTGTTGAGTCCCGCATGATTTCGAACCCACGACCTCCGGTTTCTATAACAAACGCCCTTACCACTGGCCTCCGTAAGCGGTTAATTACCCCCAGCCCCAGCGTATTTACCAGGTATTTATCAGGTAGGCCAACTGCTCGCCTGTCTTCATTGGCAGTAAATGTTCAGCCTAATAATGAACCAAAATGTTAACGGACACTAATAGGACTTAAAGGATAAAGGCTCTCAGCGGTAAAAGTAACGTATGGCCTCGGTGAAAAATCGGAAGTACGGACATGGAAGTACTCGGTGCCACTGTGCAGACAACATCATACTGAAAAATCTGTTAAGCCAACAGCCTGCGTGGTTAAAACAAGCTTACCACCGGCGTTTTATTTCGTGATTTCAGGAACTATACAATAATCTTCAAAGCTTGATCAAATCCATCGACCTATCTTGCATTTTAATATTCCTTACCTTATATTAAAGAACCACACATTAAATATTAATAATAGAAGGGTTGATAGTGAATATCATACTTCTGATATATAATTTTAAATAAGTAGTTACAACATAAATTAAACTAGGTTTCAGGTACCTAGAAACAAGTCTGCAATACAGATTATTAAACAAGACAGGATTTTATTTCACATGAATACAAAAATTACAGAAAAAAATACTTCTTTTTTTAATTTGTTAAATTTTACTTTCATTTAGGTTGATTAATTGTTAGATAACATATGTCTAAAACTAATTCGTAATACTGTTTGATCTAAACATCGGTATAACATATTATATATAATATATATTTACTGTGTTTCATTAGGTCAGCAAAGTTACCACGCGAAATAAAATCATTAAATACATCAATATTAGAATTTGTCAACTTACCAGAGATTCCATTAAAATTTACAGCTTTTTTTATATTTAAGGAATCAAAAATTACTTTATATAAACTTTATATTACCTCTCTCAATATTAAACGAAAGCTTTCTTTACATTCTGAGATTTATTTTTCTACGTCTCGGTAACTGTTGCAGAAAAAACTACCTGGATTTTTTTTTAATTTTTATGTTTTTAACGTTTAAAGAACGCCACAAATACGAGTGCGAGCATACTCATATGGAATGTCGACTTTAAGAATTTAATTAACTTCACGCTCTTAAATTTATCCATTGAATTATGTCAATATAAGACCCGTTATATTGTTTTTAATGTTAATAATTTTAAGTGAACTATACCACTCACCTTTCAAAATCATATAACAGGATCGTGTCAGATACGAAACTTTAGAATTGCCATTCTATAATTAACGTTACCATAGTACCTGTGGTTGGTAATTTCTTCTTCTTCTTCTTCTTTAAATATAATGGCAGGGTTAGTAATTCCAATCATTTATTTAAATTCATGTGTCTACGTAATAAATTAATTCCACCCTTTTATTAAAATAACAGTTTGGCCTTACTACTTTCTAAACAATTACACTAGACATTGATTTATTTGACAGGCGGAAAATCTCATCTTATTTACAAAGTAGAATTATTTAACGTTGTATTTATATTCCTGTAGCCTTTAGTATATAGATATTTAAGTTATGATTTCATTTTCTTAAACAAATTATAAGCAAGTAATGGTATTATGCAAAAGTTTTTATATTAACCTTATTCATTCCGTCCACGGTTCTATCCGTGTATTAGTAAAATAAGTACTAAAAGTGAATGTAGCTTTCTTATGGCATAAGAATTATAAAAATCGGCAAATCAGTATTTGAGTCTATTCATTTCAAACGTACAGATTACACTTTACAAAATGTCATATGAAAGCAACCAATGTGTCTGTCTTTTTATTATTATTAACTTGATAGTGTTTATAATCTAAAACTTCAAAGAGGGATGAATGACCTACATCCTTTCTTTGAGTCTGTAGATTATTCTGTGTTCGACATCGTTTAAGTAAAAGACAGAATTAATTTGTGATACAGTGGTTAACAATTCAGGCGGCAGAAATTTATGAAGAGGGTATTTAAAAACTGTGTGCACGTTATGACAAGTGCCACAATATTTACGGAAAATCTAGAGTAAGAGTAGATTAAAGGTACAGGCTTTCATGTAAAAATAAAATTCCTGCGATATCATTGCATCGTCTTTTAATACAAAACGGTACTTACTTAAAAATGTCCGTACATGTATACTTATGAAACCCTGTTCCATATTGTTATGCACCCATTAATAAACTAATATTGAATTTCAGAAGCGGGGCGACCTCTTAGAGTAAATGTATGTACAATAGTACATATACGTATATCTTGAGACCAATTATGCCTATTTTCTGAAAGGAATATCAAAGAATAGATTAACTAATACATGCTAAAATTACAAAAGCAATCAAATTTGTTTGGGTTTCTGAAACGTTATGCAACGTCAAATTTAGGGCGCGTTTCACTAAGCAATCACGACGCTCAAAACGCTCATTTAGTCGTTCCCCAGCGATCGCGGTCGTGCTGGTCGCGGCGAAAACGCCATTCATGGCGTCATGACTTACGCTAATGGACTTACTTAAGAGGGTCCTAGTGATGGGACCACTAGGAACCACTTTTATGTAAGTCCATGGTGATGATGGCAACTTAAGTAAATATTTTGCAACTTTAAAAGCATAAAGCATCAAAAAGATGTAGCGTGAAATGTACCTTTATTTTATTTTTATAATTTAATTTCTGCATAACACATTTTAATTACATTTGAACGGTAAAAAAAAAATTAAATAAAACATTTATATTGAATATACAAACATTAAATTTGAAAATTTTGGTTAATCAATTACTTTAACCAAATTACATTTATTTTTTTATTTTAACTTTATTTTGACCCAAAAACATTTTATTTTTGATAAATTCGATAATTTATATTGTGTATTTTCGGTTTTAAAAATAAATTTGAATTTACTGCGTAAAACGCCATATGTGGCGTTTGAAATAACGTCACGCCATGACAAACACAACAAAGGAGTCGTATGTTTTGTTGTTAGTTGTCAGTTTTCTCTAATTAAATATGAATTCCTTGTATTACAAAACTGTGTAGTTCCGCAGAGTAAGAGTACGGCTTTAAAAACACCAACAAATTATTTATTAATGTTCCAAACATGATAATAATTATTAGCAAATATGTTAATTATAATAATATTTTTTTTGAAGTTAATTAATACTTAGCAAAAGTAACCTTAACACCAATGGTTGACAATAAATAAGTCCGAAAAGCAAAAGTCATGTTTGATGCGAAAGAATTGCAATGCTGGCTTCAATTGTAGGCACATTTGTACTATTTGCTTTAATAAATCCAGATTCCATAGCGAATTATACTTGTCTTTCAAGAAATTACTGAAAACCGCTACGACAAAGTGAAGTATTAATTTTTAGTTATAAATAACCATAGATTAATTATTTTCAATATAAACGTTTTTAAGTAACAATGATTTTAGTTTATTTCCAAGACTTACGGATTAAAACCTAACCTTTCATAGCTCTTGTTGTGTAACGCTACAACAACAGTTAATCCATTTCACTAGAGTTTACAATCGTTACTCTCGCATAAGCAAGTGGTACGGATAAAATTCGGTTGTAGAGCGTGATTGGCGTGAAAGCCAATAGGGATTTGAGTTTTTAATGATTACAAGATATGCATATGGCATTAAAACAATCCGTTTGTATTCCATTAACAAAACTCACTCTTTAATGTCAAAAGACGCTGAGATTGTAACATGATAATAAAAAGGTTGTCTAAACGATAATATCTCTAATGGACTTATACACATATACCCTCGTTATTATTCTTCATTTCAGTACTTAATCTCTTTTTCTCACAATTATCTCTCACTAGGTACATTGGTTCTCCTCCATCAAAACTTCTAGCATTTTTTATTTATATAACATTCATCTATTTTCATAATGCCCGAAAAGTCCGCGTATCAACCCTAGTGGCACTTATATTTGCACTGTAGTTTCAGACGATCTAACGCAGTTATTTACCATATAAAAATATGTCTCTATTCATGAATTGAGTATTATAGCCAATTTAGGAAATAAATCTTGGATAATTAAATTAATCGCCCAAAAGACAAACTCCACATAAGTCTTCACTGTTCTTATTATTTAAACTCTTAAAAACTTTAAAAATCATTATGAATATATAGTAGGGAAAAGAGGTAGCCCAGCCAATTTCTTATTTTGTTATTTGATTAAATTTATGCAGAAATACAACTAAAACTACGAAAAATAATCAACACCATATTTATTAGTATTAGAATATTGAAAATTTGAGCAAAAATAATATCTAATACTTATTAAACCCGCTTCAATTAGTGGTCAAATTTTGGTATCTTTTTAAAGTGGCGGGTAGCTCCAGCCACCTACGTAATTAGTTGCCAAATCGTTTTTTGGCGACACACACATCACAGTTATAATACAAATCCAATGGATTTAAATCTACACATGCTTCGTGAGCCCAGTCTTCACATATTTTGCATTGGATCTAGTCCTCATCGAATGTTTCACCGCAAATTAGGCACTCTGTTTCCTTATTTTCGGGCTCAGACGCAACCTTCTTCGCTTTCACCTGTACTTTCATATTTTTTCTTTATCTTTGGCTTACTTCATCAATTTCTTTTGTAAGCAACATGTCAAAATTTCGCTTCTTTGTGTTCTTCTTCTCTTAGCTGTTAATAGTTTCTTTGAGGCATCTGGAAGAGTTGACAAAACCTTAAGCACATAATTAATATTCTCAACGTCAACACAAGGACTTGGCTAACCTCTTGTAAGGTTTCAAACGTGACAGCTGGAATGCTAATTGCTGATTCAAGGTTTGAGTTTACTACTGCTTCATGACATTGAATGACAGCTGACGATACGTTGATGGTCCTGGTTTATTTTCAAATGCTGTCGCACTAGGAGCTTGAGAGTTGATGACTGGCTAGATCTATCTTCGATTGGTACGTCAGTTAACACGGAACCTAAATAGTATAGGTCTGAATATATGTCTCGATTGAAGGCTGCATACTCGTGCAACGGAAAGCACTTTGGGCTATCTCTAATCTTGCATTTTCGTGAGAACGCTGTATTTGTCAGTCCAGTGACGTCGTAATCAGACAGTCGAGCACCAGGATTTAGACGCATCCACTGATGCAGCTTGTTTGAAAGCTTGAAAACAAGCGGTCTAATGGCTGAAGCTTGTGAGTCGCGTGGGCGGAGTGCTCAGTATGTGAATGTGATTATTTCTACAAAATTCAATAATGTTCAGATTTTTGTGGCTATTGTGTTCTGTCTAATATTAGCAAAACAAGGGTGAACTTCAGATGGATGGAAGTGCTTCTTAAATGTTGTAGCCATTGGAGAAATATCTCCGCATTCATCCAACCATTTTCAGAGAGGCAATACCAATGCTTTCTTACGGTGAACCAATCATAAGCTGACCATTCCTATCCATATTCTTCCTAGAGAAAATGAACATAGGGAATATAAGTGACCCGACGCACACATAGAAATCATGACAGTAATGTCGTATAGCGTCCTTGTCCAGCTGAAGTGCGTTTTCCAACCTGTTTTTACCTTTTACTGACAAAACTCTCTCATTTTGTGAATAGTCGATACTCCTGTCTCCCAGTATTATAAATTTGAGGAGGATTGAAAATTAATTTTTCATACAGGTTGAAGAGGAGGGATGAAAACCGATCAACCTGTGGTTTATTGAAACCTGTAGAACGCACTCAAGCTTGTTGCCTCAGGGGTTCTTAGTACCACGTCTGGATTCTTTCTTGAATTCACAAAAAATGTTTTCCAGCTTGACTTTGACTTTGACTGAAGTCACGTGGCCGTCGACTACGAAAAGAAATTCTCTCGATCACGCCTGAACGCAGCAGTCAATCGACTTCAACTGTTTGCATTTGACGAATAACTCTTGAACGCAACAGAAATCACACGAACTTCAAGTACTCATTTTACTATGGCCGAGGCTACCCAGCCAGCCGGGCTCCACCCCTTTCTATATCGACACGCAATCTGATCGTTAATCTTGTCCGGCAAATATTACGCCTATTATATTATTAGATATAAAAAATAGGATAACGTCAGATTCTGTTTGACCAAATATTAAAAACTATAATCTGAGTATTTTAGTTTAATAACAATTAGCACCGAATAAAATTTCAAGGATTTTTTTTTACGTTTTTGCTGTTTCGAGTTGTTTCTTGTCAGAAACATGGTTGCCTCACTTTAGAGAATAAGCACAGACTTGAAGTGAGGTTGCAGTAATAATACGTAAATAATACGTAAAGAGATAATGATGGATTCTATAAATAATCAGACTCTTCATCACCGCGACCTATTTTCTTTTTATTTCCATGTGCATTCCATGTACTTGCACGCATAACGCACTTGTGATTACGGGTGTGCAAATAATTCGAGCTCACCATTTTATTTGTTCCGAATCGAATAAATCAATAATACGAATAATCTAACAGTTTCTAAATAATTCAAAAAATTTCAAAAAGGTTGGAAATTTCGAATCGAATATTGAAGCTCGATTCAATTTTATTCGAACGATATTACCGCAACCCTAGAAAATAGCTGATTTCCGAGGTAAAATACAGTTGAAAGTGGGAAATAACCTGAAGATAGGTTCAATTCGAATATGTTCGAGTGCGCGTTTACGTTGTCTGTCGGTCCCCTACTACTTTGCTGCGTTATAAATTGCAAATTGTTGAAATAGAGCAGAAGAAAATTCCCAAGAAGGCTCCCTGGTAAATTTTTTTTCCACTCTCTTGCCAATATTACCATCTAAACTTTTTAAGTTACCGACAGAGATGATCATATATCGAAAATTACCAAATGTATTCGCTAGGCAATTGATTTTGAAACCAGAAGAATATTATTCGTCAGTAGAATTTCCAATAAACGATTTGAAGGAATTTAAATAGCAACAATCGAAATTCTAGTTATTTTCGAACTATTTTACATTTATCGAATTACTCGATTCTATTAGAATTATTTGATTTATTTCAAAATATTCGTAAAATTTCTGATAATTTATATTTTGATCGATATTTGCGCACCTCTTATTATTTGTGAGTTGAGTAAAGAGCCAATTAAGAATTGGTTTTATTTTTCAAATTGTCATATTTCGACCCTTGTTATTATATATATATTCATTTTTGGCCCGACGCTTTCCGTGTAACAAATTCAAAACGCTTCAATACATATGTAAGCTAAATGATTCTATAAATATAATCAAATCAAACGTATGTATTAAATGTAGTAATTGAACGGCTGCCGCGAACGTATTTACGTCTTAAATTTCCTTTGAACCTTTGACAGATAATGCACATCCGGTCGAATATTCGACGCAGTAAATCTATTTTTTGTTTTTAGTAAGGTGCTTTGAAGACCTAGTACTGTACGGGGAAAAACGGCTTAATATTCGCAGCAATAGATAAGGTTTGAATTTTCTTTTACAATAGGTGGCAAGTAAAGAGACAGTATAGTATAAATAAACAACAACTAAAAATTTATTTTGCAATACAATAGTATATGGCTAGCAGGTAGTTTTAAAATTCGATTTAGGTTTTAGCACTAGTAATTTTACTTTTAGTTAAATGTATACGGATGTAAATCATACATAATTGTATATATACATATTTTATTTAATGCAGTTTTTGTGTATAATTATATGTATATATATTCACTATTATTTCTCTACATTGTTTTTATACATATTGTCACTCTGAATCAATTGATGATACTTCTATTCTGCTAATGATTTTGCTTCTCTCTTAGCGACTCTATTAGACTTTTTGTAATCTAAAATTTAACTGTACATCCTCTACTATATAGCATATTAATGTGCAAAGCTTTGACACCATTACGATGACTTTTAATGACACATTTTGTAAATACAAACGTTCACCACAATCCATATTTCTGAGAGTTGGCCTCTTGTTTTGACTCTATAAGCCTTAAATTTGAAAAGCTTGGACTTACTGTTAGCGAATTAACAGGACAAATTGCTCCACCAACTAAGAACGGCATGACCACACAACCCACCAGATCAAGAAAGAGCTATTAATCTTTCAATCCTCCGATGCCAGGCCTGGTGAGATGTTCCGTGTTGAGTCAAAATTTGCCACAGGCTTGCACTCCTCGTGCGCCCTTCCAAGTCAATTCATTTAAGTTTCAGCTTTGCAACCCATGTCCTCCCCGAGTCCAAAATCTTTGGTTTCCCGGAATCTGTCCATGAAGCCATCATAGTAACGTCGCAGATCGCTATACTATGACATATTTACGGTTAAAATACCGGCGGTATTCTAATCGTCTTCAGAACCTCTAATTTTTCGTTCCTTAATTGATAAAAACACCTTTCGCTGATGTTCGTCTCTGCGACGATCCAAAATTTCTACCTCTGACCCCAGTTATCCTATTAACCATCACGCAAGGAGCATATTCCTCATTATTCCATGACGTTAAAATATTCAAGAAACATTTTACAGAGCCCGCTTTGAGCACTCTAATTTGTTCAAAAGTAAAATTGTCAGCCCATCTTGATGATATATGCTCCGCAACGTGTCAGTATCACCGCAGATGCGGTGCCGCAACACCGCGCACAAATGACTACGGACTTAACCGACAACAATTTTGAGAGTATACGCTATTGAGGCTGGATTTACCGCAGCTGCTGCCTGGACTTGCATCACTCCAGTTGTTCCTCGTTAAAATATTTGAAAGTTGGCACCTCATTCTATTACCAGAGCCTCGTAATGCAATTCGTATCGTTATTTTTCGACACTTACTCCCAGGCCGGATTGGGTAATTTGCCCTGTGCCTTTCCTTTGGATGTGGTAGCCGTTTCTCCAGGCTCCTCTCTGAAGTCGGAACCCTGATTCCCCGTCACCCTTAACAACCATGTTAACTCGAGAAGCTAGAATCGCAAGTTGATAAGAGCAGACATTTTTCAAGATGCGTCGCCGATTGCTGGACCATGCGATCGGACGAAGTTATCCAGGATTAATCATACAATTGAGCGACTTCGGACGCGACGCCCTCCGTCGATTAGTTTTAGAATCTATTAAATGCACTCATCCATCACTGGTCAGAGTTCTGATTGCATGTCATAGTCTAGGAATTACCACAGTTATCCAATAGCCGAGGTAGATGTAACTTGAGGCGTAATCGTATATGGTTTGGGTTGAGTCGTCCTCGAGACCATTTGTCAACATTGAACGTTCGACAACGAGACACCATTGTATTATTAATATGTCACTTCACGTATACATTAAAAACAGTTCGTTTTAAATCGTAGAAAATGATCGAGAAAAACCTAGTGTTTGAGAGATCCACATATTTCCATTTATTTCAAATAAGATTACCGACATGCCATCTCTGTATATAAAACGGAGGGACGATGCAGGACCGAGCGGGCCAGTAAGACGTCAACACAGAAGTCGACTCGTGCGCCGAACGGCACCCTCGTTTAATTTTAACGAACGCTTATTTGGCGTCTTCATCGCATCTTAATAACGGAGATGTCATCCGTCTCTAGGTTCACAATAATATGTGAGTGCGCTGCTTTAATGCGGAGAGTTTGATGGGTTTACATGAATAATGTTGCATAAACGCATCCAACGGAAACGATGATAACGCAATTCAAGCGAAGGCAGCGACGTGCATATAATTATAGTAATTAATAGAAATTGTATTGCAAAATCCAATATACGAGTTGTGCGACACAAACTGTTAGCATGGCACACGCATCACCGTCAGACTTTCGTTAGAAACTAATCATCAGCACATGACACATCAGCTCGACCATTAGCTGCTCAGTGCTCAGTCCATATATGCATATGTGGGAGCGTACAATGCGTCTCCGCATGGTGGTACTGACGTCAACCTAGGGATCTAAATTTTACAAGTCAAGGTTTTTTTTTTGTTTGCACCTCACTGCTGTTGACCCACAACCCCAAAGGACGTATTGCCCTTCAACATAAAATAAAAATAAAGGCAATCAAAAAAACACAATAAAGTTGCCCTGTTATTTAATTTTTAATCCTAATTTATATTTATTTTTATCATTTTATCCATTCGTGTGATAATTACGTTTTATTTTTTTATATACATTTCTTTTTAAGCAGACTAGTGCTGCACTCGTAAATGAGCAATCTCAATTCAGTTCTTGAAGGTATTAAGAGTTGGTCAGTAATATTTAAAGCAATTAACCCCAAAAATCAAAAATATTGTATTTGGCACTCAGCTCGATATAAATAAGTTTCTAAGAGATTGCGGTGTGGACTCGAACCTCAACTGTTGAGTGTCTTTGATGCAACATAACCTGGGCATAGAGCTCGATTTAGAGCTACGCTATGAAAAGTGCATTAGTATTACAATTTGAAACCACTTTTATATACTTAGAAATCTTTTTAGAAATTAAAACCTTGTCTTGACAAGAAATTTGTTTTATACTTATTGAAGTCGTTATATTATCAAAATTACTTTTTCAAATGTTAGTTATTTTGGTACATAGGTTTTGCTACCTGAAAAATAGATCCAACGCTACGCAATGCTCGTTAGCTGCTACTTATTCTGTCAGTGTGTCCGACACTCCTTATATATCTGTAACAAAAGATCGCAGACGGTTTAATATATAGCAAAAATGTTTTGATGCTCTATTTTTTGTTTATCTTTATATGCACTACATCTAACTTTTAATAAGGTTGTTTATTAAGGTTTCAAGAATTTTTAACCGACTTCAATGATACTAATTCAAGCGTGTTTATTTTTTTATACATTTGTTACCTCGTTGCTTCGCTCCTAATGCTTCGGTTTTGTTTACTCTTAGTTTAAATAGATAGATAATTAACTTCCATTGATCCCATTTTTATTTAAACTTGTGTCCTAGTTTTAAATGGTAGTTTAAATAGTTATTTGAAAATCAAACAAATTACAGCACCAAAATCACAATCTCGTCCGATTTTAGAACAACAAGCGTGTAAAAGCGTAAAGATGGAAATAAGTTGTAAATGACAAGTAATTGTGCTATTGATTGTCTACCATAAATGTCCATTGATAGATATGATCTATGGTATAGTATATTATCACTGATAAAGTATTTTATATGTAAAATATTTTAAAATTGCGATCAGGTACATTCAAAGCTTAGTTTAATATAAAACCGTTTAAAGTTGACATAAGTTGATTGCATTAAAAAATCTCTATAATATAGGTCGAAACATGTTAGTTCAAGCTATACTATAGTCATCATTTTAAGCTGTAATTTTTGCTTTGGTTTTTAGAAAGCGATTGAGTAAAAAGCTAGGCGCATTTCTTGGTGCCTGGAAAAATTCAGACGTGACAAAATGACCGTGAATTATATTGGAGATGAGGTTGGAATTATTTTTCACGCTTCAAAGTTCTCCAGCTCCGTTGATAAATACCAAGACTTGAAAGTTGTATTGATGTAAGGTCCAGGTAAGAATAACCAACAATAAGCATTTTATTGCAAACATTTTTAAAATTGATATCAGGCATATTCAAACTCATTTCTGATAGATACCGTTTAAGATTCAGAAATTGTTACATTTAAATATCTCCTCATTCTATGTCAAACGTGTCATGGACGTCATTTTTATCAAATGAAAACCCTATAAGATTTCAGTGATTTAAAATGCGGTGGCAGAAATCATGGGACCGTTTGTGTTCACGAGCGATCGTTGTTGACTCGCGTATCATGGCCAAATCAGTTGTTTGTTGTAATGAAGTCGGTGATATTTTGTATAAAAAATTTCACTTACTTAATATATAAAATCGAATGCTGTTTGTTAGCTATATTATCATATAGTAACAGGCAACTTTTTATTTTAGGAAAATCCATTAAAAAAAA
The DNA here is from genome assembly GCA_029286875.1 of Lamproptera curius. Taxonomy (NCBI): domain Eukaryota; kingdom Metazoa; phylum Arthropoda; class Insecta; order Lepidoptera; family Papilionidae; genus Lamproptera; species Lamproptera curius. Next base: position 119,515 of record JAGSMT010000407.1, on the reverse strand, counting down.
AATTACGATGGGCAAAGTCGTGGACGGTCTGCTAGTCGCTAATAAATTCTCGTTTACTCGAAGATTTTGAAATATTTATGTCTGAACATCTCTAGACAACAAAGTAAATTCTTGCGCTATAATTGTTCAAAATTTTAATTATAATATTTACAATGAACAGATTATATGCTGCAAACAAAATTTAAATGTATAATATGGATAATCTTCCATATGAGCATTTTGTCCATTTAATGATATTATGGCACGCTATGCATTCGTCGGCTATTAAGTTTGCTAATGTAAGAATCCAGATAGTGGGCTGAATAGCTAATATCAATTTAAGGCCTTTTTGTTGGATTAAGTATATTTAACTAAAATGACGTATATCTGAAATGGTCGTCTGTGCGTTTAATACTGAATCCTCCAAACAGCCACGTCACTAGTCTGCCAAACGTTCGATAATAAAATGTACAGAAAAGTCCAATAAGCTATACTACAAATATCGAACTTGTTTTAAAAATAGTTCATAGTAATATAGTTAATTAATATAGCCATTTATTTAATTAATTAGGGATTAGCGATCCGAGTTGCTAATGCATTTTTCAAGAAATATTTTAATAAAGTACTAAAAATGACGACATAAAAAGAGTTCGGAGAAGAAAGACAGGAGAAGTGCGAGGATAATACTTATCTGCTATTCATGATTGTTAGATGTCATTTGAGTTGATGACCGTCTACAATATTTTTTCAGATCAATTTTCAGAATCAGTATCAATTTGGATAGTCATATTTTTATAATTATTGAATGACTTTATATAACACCTAACCGTTATTCTGAATAATCTTAATACTTCAATACGTTAAGACTTCTAGTCATTATTGTAATATTGTGGTGCTATTTATATATCAGGCTTGTACCTGTATTTATAACATTACCAAATGATTTTTAATTAAATTTAAGTTAATTTCAGTGAGAGGTTAGCTTGATACTTATGACATATTTACTGAAATTCCTTATACAGGCAGTTTATTCGAGAATAAAATTACGACAATATATATTAAAGTTTTATTAATAGTTCCTAAAAACATATTTGAAATTTGAATATATGTGAAGAAAACATCAATTAATATTTAAAAAGCATTAAATGCAGTTTATATTATAAAAAAATAGAACAGACTTTAGTCTTACAACACCTTAGACGTAACTGATAACTTAATCATTTTGATAATACTTGTGTGTGTATTTGTTTCTAACAACGAAACACCAAAACGTTCAAGAAAATTTAAGCTCATTAATCAATTTTATAAAGAAACGTTTGTGTGTATAAAAGGATATTTCAAGCGTCAAGCTATTGACTATTACTTATGGTCTATGGTTTTTATAATTAAAATGCATACGCTAAGTCTGACAAACAAAAAAATATTAATTCAGATAGGCTTTACACACAAAGCCTTTTACTGCTTACAATATGTAAACTCGATTTGTAATCTGTAGTGTTTGATTAATAATTCTTTACGATAAATTAAAACCAAATATATTAATGTAGAGTGATAGAATAGAGATTTCTTAAGTTTTTGTCAGAAAATCACACTGATAGACAGCACCAGTTTTAAGTATGGTGGCAGTTTGATATAAATAGCGATTATGTGGCAAAGCTGCAATAAAGGCAGCAATATGAGTGAAAAATCCCTTATAAGCCCTGAAGTGTAAAGATATTAAATAAGTACTGCCGAATACATTCCCTGTCATACATTTGTTGCTGAGTCATTGCAGAGCTAAACCTATTCAGAAACTTTACTTTTCTTCGATTCAACTTGGCCGCTTCTACACTATCGATAGGGTTTTTCGTACAGAGCACTAAGATTCTGTCTTGAAACGTTATCGGACACTATTACTGATGGTAGGTCCCTTTTTACAGGAGACCATCTAGGTGGAAGTCACCAGACGTGCTATTTCTGCCGTGCATAAGCAGTAAGGGAAAACACTGCATGTTCCGGTTTGAAGGGCACTGTAGCCAGCGTATTTACCGGGAATAGAGACTTAGCAACTATGCTCCACGGTAGGCAGAAGTTGGCGATACCACTGTAAACATTGCCTAATGTCTGACAGGGTCTGTGACCTACTTTCCATCAAGATTGCTTACGACAAGCTCGTTCTTGCCGATATGACATAAAACTACGTGATAAGCTTCCGTGCTGATGATAGCGAAGGCATTTTATGTTGTTTTCGCTAATAACAAATTTTGGATAACCTTTGTAGATAACGTGGATCAAAAGCTGATCGTAATAAGATCTTACGGACTGGTCGTTTTAACACTACAGCCTACTTATCCTTATGGCAAGCTAGTTTCTAGGAGATCTGGTTGATTTGCTTCTATGTACTTTAAGACGACCACTTGAGCTTTTTTTATTCTTGGTAAACTACATGATTGAAGCAAAAATAATGTAGCATGTCAAGCCAACGAACATAAATCAAAATGTTAGCACATACTACTAAATTTTTCACATCGCATTGCTAGGAATTATTAAATAACAAAATTTTAGCTAAGTACGTATTAGTTTCACTGGCCACTCGAGTCGTTAACTAAAAAACACCTGCATTTTTTCATTTTCGTATACGACCGACTCGATTATTTATACATTTATAAATATATATTTTAAAAACTAATTCATAAAAATGCTATTAAGCAAAAATTTTAAGAAAAAACATTAATAATCAGCATGGGAATCCCTTAACAGGTTAAACTTGCTTGACGTTCTACAGCTTGTTTGTCCTTGTCTGCCAATTACGTATATGTCAGCAGTGGTTAAATGTGAATGCAGTTTTTAGTGAAATAAAAACAACAAAACAATGCTAAATTATAGCTGATAACGAAAAAAAAAACTCATCTATTTTGACACGACTGCAACAAAGATGGATTGTACTCAATACTGAACTATGTTTAATATATTACCTCGTTAGCTTCGTGACATTTTACATTCTTTTCAAAATGATAAGCTTTTAGCTATAATTTGAAAAATTCCTATTAATATTGTGATAAGTGAGTATAATAGATATTTATGAAGAAAAGGAAAATGATAACCTACGGTAGTGAATAAAATTGCAAACGCTGGCTCCAAACTTTAAAAGAGGTAGACTAAAACAGCTGGAATAACTACGGCATAATATGTACTACTGGAATATGCATAATTTTTAAAGGATAACCCATCAATGAGTATTTTAATGTAAACATAAAAAAAATAATTGGCAAGTGGTGATATTAAAATGATTTAAATTAGTAACTTTATATAAAAATTAATTAATTCAAAACATTCTTCCATTCTAAGTGCATTCATTAAACGTGTCATACATGACAATTTGATTAAATGAACATTTTATAAGAGATATTGGAGATTCTAAAATGCATACAAGCAGTGATTGTCCACCCGCATCCATACAGCGCATAAAGTGTTGCATGTACAGCTTTACACGGTCCATATTTTCAGTTGTAAAATTGATGATCGTAAACTTTTTCAATACGAGAAATAAATATAATTCGTTATCGTAGTTTGCTAACGTCGGGAGAGAGAAAAATATATAAACCTATTGTAGTGGTGGATAGAAAATCTAATAACACGCTTTTAAGAATGCCTCTTCGCGCCGAGTACATCAAGCGCTAGATTCCTCCACTGACACGTGCGTGCGTGTCACCAGGGCGCATGAAAATGAGGCGGAAACGCTCTCGACTAAGTCACGGTCGCACTGAGCTAACTTCCATTGGTCTTAACTCGAGCAGAGCCAAAGTTAAAATTTACGAACTCAAGTTCTAAAGACATAAATCATTAATCGGTAGCCAATTAACCATAAAATATTTATCGTATCATTTAACACGTTGACATCTGTAGAAATTGTGATTCGAATAACGAGATAATTACAAAGGCAATTATATTCTGCATTACCTGCATTAGTAAATATTAGTTCGAATTTATTTTGAAATATAAGTCTACAATTATTATTGGTATAAAATTTTCATTTACAAAAATTAGACCCACAAATATATAAAATAAATATAATATAAATAAATAAAATTATTAAACAATTATTCTTTCGATTTTAGTTTCACAATATTACCGCTCTTAGTACGTGAATTATATATAATATTAAATAAGCGTAATGTGTTTGTGTACCTACTTTATTAAAATTATACTTGTCCTTCTAACACTTCTAAGTTAGTCCTCAACAAATAAGAACTAGAGTTTTATATTAAACTACGTCAGTTTTATTTAAAAATTGACTATCTTTTAAATAAAGCTGAGGTTATTCGAAAACATAGAGAACAGACATTTACCAGCTAGGTCTGCCGTGATCATTGGATGCTGAAAAGAATCCGAAAATCGGAATAAATATATTTAAGTAACCGAAAAATCCGTAATCAGGATTTGATATAGTATAATAATCACGTAGAAATAAAGAATAACTGGAAGTTTTACTAATAGCATCCAGCCTTCAACCACAATAAGAACATCTTAAAATATAAATGAACAGTAATTTTTTTTAAGAAGTCTTTGTATTCAATATTCAATGTAGTATTCGCGTTAAAAGGATTAATAATGGAAAAATTGTGTGGAAGCAAAAACGGAAATAGGTCAATTATTTAAAATATACCACGGTATGTAAAAAAATGTTTCGATTTCCGTTGCTATCTTTTAAACCAAATCAGATCTTGCGCTCTTGAAGCGAAATGCAGCTGGCAAACTTCCGCTGCGTCATAATAATTTCCAACAGGTAAAGTAAAACAGTACATATCAATGAATTATTTTAGTGCCTGGTCGAAAAACGCATGGTGGTGAAATTTTTCTGAAAATTTCCCAAAATTACGTGAAGTGTATTTAATAAATAATATAATTTGATGCAAAATGAAACCGCTAAATTTAGATTTGATTGATGTATTCGATAAGACTAATATTTGTTAAACTCGTAATAATTTCTGGTTCTTTTAAAAGACTTCATCATCATCATCATCATCATCAGCCAGTAAGTTCCATGCTGGACATAGGCCTCTAATACACCCATCCATTAAGGGTTGGACTATCCCCAACTGGTCCATGAGATTGGTTGGTGGACCGACTTTTACATCCCCATCCACGCGGAATCATCTTACTTTTCAGACAATTGATCAGCCCAAATTTCCTAACCAACTAGGAAACAACAATAAAAATTTGTTGAGTCCCCAGGATTCAGAACCCAGAGCTCGGTTTCAAAGCACCGCCCATACCTTTAGGCTACAGGAGGGTCAAAGACTTATTAGAACTTATTTTTAAGATTTGTGGTGTCAAAGCCTGATGAAACAATAAGTTAATAACAATTTTTCATAATCTCTATCGCTATACTTGACAACATATAAATAATTTAAACCGTCAATTTCTTAGAGTAAGTTTGCTCTGCCAGAAGATTTGCTCGTCAGCCCTTTACTGTGCTCATACAAGAACTCTCCGCCCCTCGCTTTTATATTGTCATCTAGGAGTAGGATACGAAAATATGCTAAATACACCATACATGTATCCACTTATTCATTACCTCTGTATTAAAAAAAAACACAATCATAGGAAGTCGATAAAAATACTTTTGAAATTTATAAACATTTAGTTAAGGTACCGTAGTTAGAAAAAAATATCCCAGAATGTAAGGAAAAATTCTATTTGAGTAATGTAAGCGATAAAGATATTGTGTTTGTTTTTAAATCCATAAATATTACAAAACTGTACATTTATGGGGGATCTCCAATAAGGTGATAAGTTCTATTATTGATGTTATCTAATCTTGCCTGGCAGCTATCTTTAATGATTTGGTTTCACGTGGTGAATTTCCGGACCTTATGTACAGTAAATTAATTCGGGCATTATTAAAATCAGGCAGTATTACGGATTTAAAGAATTTAAAACCAATTTTTGGACTGCCTGCGTACAGTAACATTTTCGGAAAGTTAATCCTTAACTAATTATTGGTATATTTTAACACTCATGGTTTATTTAATTATAAGTTATACAGTTTAACACGGGGTCGCTCTACATTCGATGCAGAAGCTCAGGTTGTTAAAAAAATATTTTAAGCATGGGAAGCGTCACATAATACTCCAGCTAGGTGTCTTCTATGACCTGACAAAAGCTTTTCACTGTGTACAGCGTGAAACATTGATCAGGAAATTATACTACTATGGTATCAAGAATGCTGCACTCAACCTTCTGGTTTTGTATATGGGCTACCAAATTCAGAGAGTTGACGAGATCTCCCGGCGCTTCGGGAAGTTTGGGAGTTCCACAAGGATGTATCCTAGAGCCTTTTCACTTCCTATCTACATGAATGACCTACCACACCAAGTTATTAAAAATAACGAGATTTTATTGTTACCAGATGACACTTCTTTAATATTCAAAATGAAACCTGAATTATGATGATTCACTCTCGAAAGTGGCATACTGGTTTAGTGCTAACAATTTGATGTTAGATAAAAAAAAAACTAAATGTATAAGGTTTATGATCCTAAATGTTCCTCAAAGTAAGTGTGGCGTGGTTGTGGACGGAAGAGTGCTAAACTTATTATAATAGATTTCAAATTGCAATGTGGCCCCATATTAATAGGGTGGTGAGTAAGCTTAGCTCAGCGGCTAATGCAGTTAAGAAAATTAGACAAAATAACTGATATCGATATAGCCCGTTTGGTATATTTTACAACATAATGATTTATGGGATTTTACTGTGGGGAAACGCGGCTGATATAAATACGATTTTTGTACTACAAAAAAGAGCAATTCATGCAGTCTATAACCTGGTCTCCAAAGAATCCCTAAGGCAAATGTTTACTGAAATAAAAGTAATGACCGTTCCTTCTCAGTACATATTTGAAAATATAATGTATGTGCAAACATAAAAACGAGTTTATTAAATATTGCGATACACATGACATAAAAATACTAGCAATAAGTATATACTTATTTTTTCAATAACAATACTACAAAGAACAAAGAAATCTTTTATGGGATGGATTGTATACGCTTTTACAACAAAATCCCTGAAAACGTTCAGCTTTTGTAATAAATTTAAGAAAGTTGTAAAAGAACGTTTGTGTGTTATTGCAGTAATGACTACATAAACGACAACACACTATTTCAATATAAGACACAAGTTTTATTGCATTGTTTATTTTGTATAATAATTTATTAAAATAAAGGAAAATGAAAATAGTCCATAGCCTAGTGGTAAGGGCGTGTGCTTTATAAACCAGAGGTCGTGGGTTCGAACCGTGGGGGTACACAACAATTTTTTATTGTGGTTTCCTAGTTGGTAAGGGTAATTGTGGCCGATTACCCAATGGTTCAAAAAGTAAGATGATCCTTGCGTCGGATGGGCATGGCTGATGATGATGAGTTTCTTGAGCCAATTCATTTCACGCCAGAGGCTTCCATTTACGTACCGATGGTTGTTTATTTGAAAATTAATCAGAGAGTGTAATGCTTCTATACTGAATAAAGATATTTAACTTTAATTTAGATTTGGTTTAGTACGAATATATATAAACTTTTTCACTGTTTGTAAAAACTGGCAAAATTTAGACTTTTATGGAATCGTATATATACCCGTAAACAAAAATAAGTAGTCGCTTAGGAAAGTTTGAATAACTCAGAAACTGTAAACGCTATCGAACAAAAAGAAATTGTGTTTGATAATGAATTTCATAATCTTACATAAAAACGATCAAACTTTTTGGGTGGAATGGGAGGAAAATCCCAAACCCCGCCCCAGTAGATTGGTGTACAGCATGCTAAGCCGAATGAAAACTGAAAGCCCATTTTGGCAACACTAAATACTAAAACATAAATAAAACAAGAATTAATAAAAAGAACTGCATCATCATCATCATTTGTTGTGTCACCTACAATTTACTTACGTTTGCCAGCGTCTTTATCTACCCTATCTAGTCGACCCTTTACTGCTCACGTCTATATCACGTCGTAAGTAATTTATTCGGTCATTTAGTACAAAGAACTGATGGCCGATGGACAATTGGTAAGGTTCTACATAAAGTGGAGGCCACGTTTAGAAACACGGAATGTTAGTCGACACTCTACCAAGTGGGATGACAATCTCCGTGAAGTAGCCGGTTTAAGATGAAGGCAAGTAGCCCTTCTACTCGCTTCCAGCTTGGTGATGATGACGATGATGAAGTAATTTAAACTCTTTAGTAATATAGATTTTAACGAAACTTTTACTGGAAGGTAGATGTTTTAAAATATTTCTTTTTTTTTTAATTGTGCGGACATGCTCATGCGTACTCGTCCTCGCGGGAGCAAAGACGGGTTATGTCGGACTCTCACCGACTAAAACGTTGTTTCCTCCTGATGCCTTTAGGGTGGGGTCACAGGACGTGCATACTAGGGGTGAAAAAAGTATTTTCATGTAACTATAATGGAATAGTCAAATTTCGTTTAGAGTTCCCGCCTCCGCAACGGCGTTGAAGTTATGAAAGAAATGAGTATTTGATGCTGCTAAGACGAAATTATGAAATTATTTCAATATACAGATTATTTTCAGAAAAGAACGATTATTTCTATATTGTTCTTCCAACCAAACAAAGTGGAGCAAAATAAGGAGAGTATGGGGGTGTCGGAATGAGCGATTAGCTACAGTTATCGTGTTGCGCGCGCGTCGCTTATGTAAGTGTGCTTAGCTTATGTAACAAAAGAGGATGGTGATGTTTGTGAGTTTAAAAGAAATTTCTAAAATCACAATTAGAAATTACACTAAAACAAATATTTTGCGGATATAGCCGATAAAATGACAGAATTGAAAATGTATGGACAGAATGAAAACGTTTACTTCGACAGTGACTCAAACAAAAATCATTCAAATGTTGAGGGGATAATATTTAAGATATAAAAAGCTACTTACATAAATTAAAAGACTGACGCGGGAGAAGTTACAAAATGTTGGACCAAAAAGTGATTTTCTTTCAGATATTTCAGCATGGAAGTGCAAACAATTTGCTCCGTGTATTCGGTCCTAAGAATAAAATTGTACCTTAACATGAGAAAGCTTTAAATGATCAAAAAACGTCACAAATTATGATAATAAGCGGCAAATAACTTCTACATGAAAGTTGATAAAATCAACAAGCGAGAAATTCGCCTTAATAAATCATAAGACATTTTAGCGTTAGTTGTATAGAGTCATGAGCAAAATTCATGACTTAATAGCTACTTAATTATTAAAAGCTTATAACTTAGCAACAAAATATCCGATGAAAAAAAAAATCAGTGTACCTGTCCACGTCTACTAGAAGTATAACTGACAAGAATATAAACAAAATTAACGAATTCATATATTTTTTGATCTCCGGTTGACGTGAATATATATTAATCCACGTGGTAATATTTAATAATTATGAATACATATACATGAAATATTACCTCGCGGACTAAGTAGCGGGAAACAGCTAGGTATCTTAGTTTTTAATTAGGATATTACTGTTGAATTCACATAGATTAGACAGACTCGCTTTGAATATGGAATTATCGTGTACAAAGTTGCCCGTTTTTGACACAATTATATATTCGTTTTAATCGGAAGGGTTTGGTTGTTCCAGCAATGAAAAACCGTTGAATAATGTGCCTTTAATAGCATATAACTTGTAAAATCTATAAAAAAATAACGGCCTACGACCGCCGTAACGTAAACTACTTATAACTTGCAATTCATGATTGTTGTATGTATCGTTTTGTTTTTTCTTTGTATTGTATTTCTCTGAGTGACAAAGTGCGTAATGCAGACATCAGCAATGATAGTAACTGACATAGCCTGTATACTTAGCAAAAATACTCGTAAAGACCCAACGTAAGTAACGTTGAGAAGGCTGTTACTATATCATAGAATGAGCTAATTCTGATCACTATACTATTATTTTTGATATAATGCATTAAGTCAGTACCTACAGAGCAGTTTCATGCAAAGAACATGTCGTTGTGCGCTTAGGTAACGCAAAATAAACTGTTTGATTTTGAATTCGGTTCCTGAGTAATCCTTTTAATTTTTTTACCTATAAGAATCGGCTAAAGGACTTGCTTTGATGATACACACAAAAATCACAAAGAGAAAAAAACAGTATTGCGGTAATAGAGCGTCTAGATAGTAAGTAAAAAGATAAAACAAACATGAAATTAAACATTAGTTTATCTGCGATATTCGAGTTTTCGATAGACCGATTATTTGCAAAAGATATGTTATGATATGTTAATTTCGGAAGGTAGTCCGATAAATTATTTTATGCTTAATTCATATAACATCACAGAAAGTTATGCATTCTGCAATAATGTGTTATACAGGTAAACAGAAAAAAAAATGCTTAAAAATGATAAAATAAAATTTTAGAGATGGTTTTAAAAAGAAATGGGATTATATTTTTAAAAGGTGTAAAGATAATATAACAGGACGAAATTCTTGTGAATTGCGGGTTACATCCGCACAAGAAATTCTTGAGAGTTACGGGATTTCGCTGGAAATTTTGAAGAAAAGCCTTAAATGCGATATGAAAATTCAGGGCATTAACGGTCAGACGACGAAATGTAGAACTAATGGATGATGAAGACATGTGTCAATTTAAGATGTATAGTCTTGTAAGTAGGTACTAAAAATCTTAAATGTTCTTTAGGTACTTTTTGCAACATAATTATTTTAATTAGGTGCAAATATTTTTGACCTTAATAAAATAATATAATTTGATGATGGTACACTCGCAGTTTATGTCTAGCTTCAATATTTTGCATACTGATGGCGAAAGGTGGATGGAAATTCTTTAGTTTCGTAGAGGAACCTAAGTAAGTTTGGGCTGTGAAATATATGTCCAAGGTTTTCTTGTTAACTATATTGTGTTAGAGTTTATATAACTTTTTTATTGATTAGCTACGCAGGCAAACGAGCAGTCCGGCTACATGATGGAAAGTGTTCACCGACGCTAATGGACATTGCTAATACCAGTGGCCAATATCACCAATGCTCTGCTTACCGTATTATTACGAAAAATATTATGATAAAAACGCCGTGATCTTCAAAAAAAATTATTTATTTTATTTAACAATATGTAACTTCATACCTTCACCACGAATCTAGCTGCCATTGCACAAGTTCTTTGTTTTATTCTTACAAGCATTAAATATACATTACCAACCAGTAATCTGGTTTCTGTGTTAATGCTTAACTTACGAGAATAATTTAGTAAGGTAGTAAAAAAAATTGTTTAAGCGTGTTTGGGTGCTTGTCGCACAAATATTACTTTTTTTTATTTTAATATTAACAAACGATACGAAATTAGCATTTTTGGACATTTAATAGTAATAAATTATTTATGCTTACCCAGAACCTTTACGTAGGATACGAAGAGGTTCTGGCTCTTTATAGCGTTTGTGTTAATTCGGCAGCCTCGATCGGTTATTTCCAAAGGGTTTACTTCCGACTGCCCCGAGCCAGAAGCACCGTTGACTACGAAAATTCGGTCATTGACATCGTATGGTGCAAAATATATTTAAATCGGAAAATAATTGATTGGACAATTATTTTCATCAATTATACACAAAATTTAATGTAATTGTTCTTACAAAATTTGTATGTGTTTAAACTGGGTCCAAATTTACAATTTATTTTAACGATTGAATGAGCATCCATGCATATTCAAACCTTCAAAGGAAGATTATCTTTGTGTCGGATAGTCATAAAATCTCCCGTGTGTTAATATTTAAAATAGTAATACTGGTAGAATGGAATACATCCTATTGCTATCCGATTTTAAGTGACGTGAAGCGATGATAACTAATACACTACAACTATCATTGTTATAATTTATATATTTCACGTGTCACGTTGTTTGTCCAACGATGAATTCCCAAACAACGTTCTTAACCAATTTTAATTATATTTGCGCACCATGTGGAATTTGGTCAAATTTGGTAATTTTTCTTATGTTATTTGATACAAACTGTTAGCTTCAAAATGATTGTGACAGTTAGCGATATCTATAGATTGGATTGTGTGTGTCAGCAGATTGTGCTGTTTTTATAGTAAACTGCAAATTTTTCGTTATTAACAGGAGAATTGGGGCAACAAAAGGTAATGGCGTAAAATTTTAAACAATGAAAAATGAATAATTAATATTAACCAGCAAAAGACAACTTGATTACTTTTTTATTATTTACCAGCTTATTAAATAAAAATAAACGTAAAGAACAAGCGAAATTTAAACAAAAAAATATGACCGATTTCAAACATCAGATAACCATTTTGCGCAATATAAGTCGGTAACAACGTGCCCTCTGGAATAAACTTACCCGCGGATTCTACCTCTGCATTTAATTCTGACATATCTTTTAGAGCATTATTTTAATCAATATGTCATGAATGACACGTTTTGTGGATATAGAATGAACAATTCAACTTTATGTAAACTAAAAAAATAATTATGTTACCTTAAAAGAGGTTTGAATATTGCAATTTTTAACTATAATTTACATTAAAATGGCTATTGTTGGTTATTCTTAAAACATAGATATTAAGCTCGCGGACGTTATTATAGACCATTTAAAGAAGTACAATAATGTGATTCACAGTTTAAGTTTATCTTTTTCGGTTTCAGCAGTGTTTGCCATTTAATCGCACAAGGTTTTTGACGCCAAAATTTTATTTAATCCTTTAATATCTATTCATCTACTTATTACGAAATAATTATAAAAATGGAATCAAATAGCAGCTAATACCTATTATTTATTATTATATATTATTATTTATTCCATCATTATAAATTTTCATCCGCAATACTGCCAATAAGTCTAGGTTACTAAAAGTTGAAAGAGAACAAAGGTGTTTACTGAAAGCTGAGTATAAGAAACTTTTTCGGTACTCTACCAATCAAATTTATTAAGAAACTGCCGTACCTAGGGTAAGAAAACTTTACGTCTTTTGTACAGTTCTAAGTTTTCACAAAACGGCGCATTGAATTACCTACCTTTTAGATTTCCTAAGTGGAACCGTCCTCGCACCCAGAACATCTTTACCCACAGGTTTGATGTAGCACCATTTCTATAAATAAAAGTGAATTTCTGCCTTAATATTAAATAACTAATGCCATAATACAGTTTTAGAATGCAGGCGTAAACTAAATGACTGGTTAACTGAACAAAATTTTTTAGATACTGAAAAATTGTTAAGCACAGGACTGTGACAAGAATACACTCACGAAACGCAAATAATTTAATAAGAGACAACCACACTTTAACATACATAATATGATACCACATATTTTTCAGAAAAATTAAATTAAAAACACTATTTGAAAACTCACAACATTAGGTGCCCATAGTGTTACATATTATTCGACTTTTAATTATATATTAATATGCTAGTCACAGCCCGCGATTTCGTCTGCGAGAAATAAGAGCAGTGTCCGCGAGGTGCATTATAATATACTGTATAACATAAATAAGTTTTTTTTTTTATTGTATATGACTAACATTAAACTCAAAGTTTTATAGGTTTTGCTTTGACGATAACGAGTTTCCATATTCACTTTCATCCTCATTCCAACCCCTAGTTCATTCTCTCAAATTGCTGGAAAAACATACCTTATGACTCACCATGGACTATATTGATTCTTTAAATATATTCTAAGTGTGTACCAAATTTCATCGAAATCGGTTCAATGGTTTAGATGGTGAAAGAAAGACTTTCGAATTTATAATATTAATATGTATTAGAATTGTTTAATTTACCTTTAAAAATTTAAATTATTTTTTATGTGCTATTTGTTTTTTACATTTTTAAAATAGCACTCCAAGTAATTTTCATTATACCCTTAAGGAAACTAACCCCTCTAGTACAGGGAATCCTATTGAGCGGCTAGTGCACTTTAAATCGTTTTTTGTTGGGGTATTAAATGTGCAATATTTTAGAGATAAGTTTTGTGTAAAGACTTTGCTGCAAACTATTATTATATTAATTTTTAAAATAATTTACTTATTATGATATCATCATCCTGTGGTAAAATATCAGAGGCGTCCTATTCCGAACCGGTGGTAGTGTACTTGACAATCAATAAGCGAGTGATACACTTGTATATTGAGTAAAATATTTTAATTTGATCACAAACGGGCACAAGAAATATATGAAAAAGAAAACATTTTGTCATTTCACCTTACATAACCGATATATTTTTAAGCCACAGAGAAATTAATTTAGCATAAAATATGTTTAGGACACAGATATGTTTTGATATGTTATATGACCTATGATTTCTAGAGTAAAATTTGTCATAAGAGAAAAATATCTATTTCTTTAAAAGAATGTAGTTCTTAAACGGGATTTTACTTGCTAATAAATTGTTATGAGATATTGTTCTTTTTAAATATGCATTTTATTAAATACACCGCAAAGCGAAGTTCCGGTATTTAATTTTATCAGCAATTCAACGTTTTAACATAATAATTAAACAACATATTAATAGAAACAAATCTCATTAGTCAATGATGTCTAATATCCCAACCATTGTAATATCCATTGTTTAAAACACATAAAAATAATGCCCTACAAACTCACAAAATAATCACACATTTCTGTCTCCAATATTCAAAAAAGTTCATGCAAAAACGCGTTCAAACCGCACTTAGGCTTTCGATATTCAATTATTGCACTAGCGCCAATTGCTTTTCATGAATCTATTAAAATTCCTTTTACAAAATAAACCAATGTTTTGCCATCCTATGAGAGCTTTCTATTGTAATCCTCTTATGATGTAGTGAAATGAAAGGTGCCTCTAGCACAGAAATTCCAATATTGAACTGAGATCTTCTTGTAGAGAGTAATAAAGAAAATATAGGGATTTTATTTTAATAGCGACTACATTGAAAATCTAAAGCGATTATTTTATAAAAGATATATATTTATAACATAAAAGATTTAAATGTTCTTTGCAGCTTAGTTGCTAGAAGAATTATTCTATGCTTGTTCGAAATATTAATATGATGAACATTGCAATGTCTTAAAATCAGTTTTGTTTTTCTGTCCATAAACTTAATTTTTACAAATAAATTAGGACTAATGATCATTATTTTAATTTGACTAAACACAATCGTAGGAGATTTTTTACGGCCCAGGTAGAATATGTTATATTATATAGAATACACAAATAGCTCTTTCTTGAAGTATGAAGATTGTATCAATTTCAGCCACGTTTTTACAGGAGAATGCCATAAGACATTATGCTCTAGGAATATCTGAAATATACCTAGCAAGCTGTCGCCTAGTCAGTTGTTTGTCTATTTTCAATTCATGAGCCGCAGATCTGAGTTAGTAACTTCCCACATTAACAGAGATCCTCCAAAGGTCTGTCGTTCTTTTGATGTCTAGAAATTAAAAACTATCATGACATATTTCTTAGACTCAGATCAGTAAACATAAAAGTTCTGTATGTGACAATGACGTTCTATGTAACAGTGACTCAGCAACCCGTAACTCTCACTGAGAGAACCGGGGCTTCGGCCGCAGGAGAATACCTCTACTAAAATAGACGCTAACTGATTTTGGCTACGTAGTAACGCAAATGGGTTTCAGGCAAGAGTAAATAAAGTGTCGCAAACAAATCTAAATTGCGGATGGCAGCAGATCAATGTTACCCCAGGACGATACCTTTTGCACGGCAAGGAGAATCCCACCTGCATTAGAGAAATCTGGAGTAGCTGCTCCATGTATTGGGGAAGGGTCTTCAACGCCGTACAGGTCAAGCATCGGGCCTCAAACTTTATGTAGAGGAGACAAGGAGAAATTCCTCCAGAGTAAGCTCTGTTGGACGCAGTTTGCGTAGCCGGGTCGGAAGCGTCTAAAGTTAGAAGGATGCGACTCTGACGGTGTCTGATTATACTCTGCTATGGACACCTGCTTCGAAAAAGATAGGGACGTCACCAAAGACCAGTGTACCGAAGGAAAAATTATCGGATAGGAATGCATCCGGAGAGAAGAAACAGGTGCCGAAAGAAGCCAACACCAAAGGGGTATAAGATGTCCACCAACAACTGGGCAGTGTGTAGGGATGACCAAAGCTCGTGAGGAGCCCAATAGCCAGAAGCGAGAGTTGGACTCTGAGTAGGATGCTGTCAAATAATTGCCCTTGTGCATATAGAAAAACCAAAACAAAAGATATTATAAAACATTTATTGTCCATACACTTATGTTATTCAGAAAAATGATGTCACTCACACTCTCACTGTTATATTTAGCACTATTTAATCTTTATCTAATGTCATTAAGATCTACCCACGAAGATCTACTAGGTTGCTGTCCTCATGTTTGCTTGTCTCATTTCATTAGTCTTGGTACTGGATGCTGCATTTATTATTTTATCTCCAATTTGCTTCTCACAATTCTGGTCTTGAAATATCATAAATTTACCTTTCAAGTTGTACTTTGTAGCTTCATTTGTACAGTTCTCAGTTAAAATTACAATAAAAATTTACTGTAATAATTTAATTAATACAATGACTAACTAATAATAATTTACGATTATATACGATTTTAATGTAAGAGTCTACTCTCTTTTAGTCAATTTACATTTATTTACCATACCAATTAACTTATGATGTTTTCTATTCCTCTTAGAATATCAATGAGATGCTAGGTTACAGAGTGATTGAATTTCACGTTTTTGGAGGAGAAAGATCGTATTAATATCTGCCGCATATCTTACTTACTTTTCTTTTAAATTTAAATTCATATAATATTATAACGCATCCAGACACGAGAAAACACTAACCCGTGGTGGGAATTGAAGCCACACCCTCTGGCATAACAATCAGGGTCATTAATCACTGTCAAAAATATTATGTTATATATTAAATACAAAAGCCATGTTTCTACTAATCAATTAAAAGCTATTTTGTGGCTTAATTATAAAAACATGATACAGTTTTGGTAATTAAATCATCTTTGTTGGATCATGCAGTAGGCGGTCAAAGTTGGCGCAGTATAGGAGAATCGGCCGTCTTGCCGTTAATTAATTTTACAAAGAATATGACCGACTAAAAATAGTATGTAAACATATTTCGCATTATAAGCAGACAAAATTTGCCCTGCCTTTAAACTGCGCCACGCGTTTTATTTCCATGATATATTGTAAGATGTTAATTTAACAAAAATGTGTATGCAATGTTTCAAAGGCATAAACACAATTTCTTTTAAAAGCATTAACTTTAATGTTAAAAACCTCCTATGTTCACAGCATTGCCTTAATTGAGCTTTTAATATGCTTTATTGCAATTTTTAAAATGTTTATTGTGGTGTATAATTTAACATTAAATTAGTTATTAGATATCTCGAGGAATTTAATTTGTTTTCAATTAAGTTCAATGCTTTCACTCTTCATGTTTGTTTTCAATGATCTGATTGTTCTGTGAAATCTCTAGAGATTTAATAGCGTCTCGTGTTAATTTGTACGTTGCTATGTGAATTAGGCTTACCATAAGGCTCAACGAAGGATTAGCTAAGTGCAGCGACCCACAAAACTTTGGAGGTTTAGAACATGTATAATAATGTATAATGGCTTTTATAACATGTTAAGGTCTGTACTATGTTTTTCTTAATACTTTTTATTGTAAATTAATTGCAATGGTGCACCATTTCATTCAATTTACAATACATTCTGTATCAATAAATCATAAAATTGTATGAGTATATTATTGTAATAAATTTACTACAACGGTATATATTAATTAACAGAGACTAAAGATATCTATTTAGACACTATGTAGACTTTATTATATACCGTTTAAGGAAGTACAATTATGTAAAACAAAGTTCAAGTCTAAGGTCTACGGTTTCGGCAGCGTTTGCTATTTAATCGCACGAGGTCGTGTTTTGACCTAAATGTTGTTAATCTTTGTAATATGTATACAAAACTAATCAAAAAATTATTTTAAAAAATATCATTATTTCCATCACCAACCGTGTTCACGGACTAAGTGGTTTGTATATATTTCATCACACTATTAACAAGCCTTGGAGTTTCAACATTTATTCATTTTATAACACTTAATAATTGTATCAAAGTAATTCTATTCATTCATTAGGAATTTAGAATTTTAAAACAGAATATGAAGTACAATATTTAATTTTCTTATTTACATCCTGTTGATTTTTGATTGAGAATCACATGAAAAAACACTTTTATCACTTTAAATTACTTATTTACGTTATTAATTAATTGTTCAAAGTGTCCACCTCTTTCCTTGATGCACAAACAGCCTTACTTATAACAATATACGCAAATTGCATTTTAAATGTTCAAGGGCGATTATTAGTATTGTTTTTAATAGTATTAACGCACTATTATTTATGTCTTTAAAGTGATTTTCGGTTGCGCATACGACACTTAGCTATGTTCGTCGGTTACTGGCCGGGTGTTCAAGGTGCGTGTGCGATGCAGGCCGGGGCCGGAAACAAGAAGGGTGTCAGCCAGGTTGAAAAGAGAAATGCGGGCCGGGGCTATAGTGTGTTTAACGGTCCTCGTTCACTCG
Source organism: Lamproptera curius (assembly GCA_029286875.1). NCBI lineage: Eukaryota > Metazoa > Arthropoda > Insecta > Lepidoptera > Papilionidae > Lamproptera > Lamproptera curius. The sequence continues at coordinate 100,957 of JAGSMT010000407.1, read as the reverse complement.
ATGTGCTAATAATATGCAATCTTTACAATTTATTTGTTGCAATAGTAGATTTTTTCGTTTAGATTTTAATTGAGTTTTGGAACAAATTCAGTTTATTGAAATATCTTACTGATTCTGAACCTACTTATAGGTAGTTTAAAGCTACTTGCTTGCAAGCTTGTATTTAACAATGTACTCATTTCGAACCGTTTATTTTATTGTCTAGATAGACACTCTAAATTTTTTTTTTGTATTTAAATCATAGACAACAAGATCTAGGTTTTACAAGTGTATGTTTTGTGTTTGTTTTTATAATGGCGACGGGTATACTACGCAAAGCGTTAGTGTCTTTTTTTCCTATAATTATTTAACCGTATCCCACCATGCTGGTCCAATGCGGTTTGGAAGATGAACCGACTTTTACATGCCCATCCGAGGCATGGATCATCTTTGCAGACAATTGGGTGATCGACCCAAATAGCCTAACCAACTAGAAAACAACAAAAAAAATTGTTGAGTCCCCGAAGGATTTGAACCCTTGACCTCCGTTTGTAAAACACACGCTCTCACCACTACAGGCTACAGAGTCAGTTTTTATTTTCATTCAATATAGACCTTTTTCACTTGCTTGTTGATAAAAAATGCTTTCATTGATTAGGAATAGGGCTATTTTTCTGAGGAATAATTTAACAGCTGATTTTTTAAACTGGAACGAGTCTTCCATTATTATAGGTAAAAATATCAGTCTTCACATATTGATGGACCTTTAAGTTTCCGTGACAATTTTTTGAAATTTATATTCTACTATGTTTGTAGTAGGATGCCCCGTATAAAATTTACTTATTCTTCTCAACTTATTTGCTGGAAGAATAAAATTATGTTCGTTGCTTGCATTATTGTTATATGTCTAATGTCTTTTGAAATAATTTCTATTTATACTTACAACTGAAGAGCACTGTTTTAATTTCTATTATAATAATACACATATTATAATACACGCAAAGTATTAGTGTTATGTTTGCCGCATGTCACCACAGTAGAATGCCATAACATTGCGGAATTAGCTATGTTATATATATATATATATAAACATGCTTAACATTATCACCATAGACAGATGCACAGACGCTAAAATACCAATATATTATATAAAACTAGATCAATCCGCAGCCTTAGTAATTAAAAGTTACACGACCGTTAAACATCCGATCAACCAATTTGTTACTAATAAAACATTTTTGTTATAGTTGTAGTAGTTGCTATAAAATTTTACACAGATCTTATACAAGCTAAGACCCTTATTTAACCGATGTATTAGAACAAAATGTTTTTTTTCAGTATGATAGCTTTGGTTAGTGCATGAATTTTCGGAATATTGTCGAGATGAAACGTTTGAATAATTTAAATTTTCAGCTAGTCGAAGAAAAGATCGCCCAAAAAACTTTTGATGTGTACTGAATTCTTTTGATAACGAGGTTTCAATTTTTAATTACAACAATTTAAAAGTAAATTAAGATTTATAAGGGCGTATGTTTGAAAAATCATTAATTTTATTATAGGTAGAACAGAACGTGCCTATTACCTGAGTTGCAGGTCCTAACTGTGGCAAACGGCTCGACCGGAACTATAGAACAATGAAATACAAACAATCAGATCTACATGGATAAAATAAAAAATTATCACCGAGTAGCAAAAGATATCTGGCTCAAAAAACATAAATTTTTATAAACGTGCATATTACTTATTCTGAACCGTAGAAAGTTATATCTGGGTTTCGACAAATATTTAGTTTTATAATTGAATTCACGACAGGAGAATCATCTATTAGTGAACCTGCGTGTAAACACATTACAAAGTGTAGAAACATATTAAAAGCTCATACATTTAATCAAAAGATCTCGGAATTGTGTTTTAGTGTATAAGCCAGCTGTTCTGGTGTTTGCTGAGTGGATTTACTGCTTTATTGCAAAAATATACTATAACTACAATACAATTTATTTATAAGAGAGGATGAAACCAGATATGATATATATAGAGGAAGTTCGTCAGAGAACGATTCGGTGATCCTGATATGACACATGAAAAGCAACTAAATCAAGCCGATAGAAAATTAGTTATCATGAGTAAGTAGTTATTTTATAAATTATAGAAGTTTTAATTAAACAAATGATTATAAAATAAGGTTTTTTAATATTATTTTTTTCTTCCTTTTTAAAAGGGTTTACCCTGTTTGTCCATTTTTCCATTGTAGTAAACATGTCATCTTTTCATTTTGACATTTTTTACCCTGAAAATAATGACCAATAGTATATCACATGATATACAATCGCATACTTGAGCAGTATGATACAATTTTAGCACATACACAATTTGTTTTTATTTTCAACACACTCATTAGTTTTATTACTACGACGAGTAATTAGGTATGTACACTTCTTATCCAATAGGGTGAGACTGAGAATATAAATTAATAAGGTATCACAATACCTGTTGGTGTGACTGTTTAAAGTGTTCATCATTTCATCAGGGCCACTAAAAACAAACTTTTATTGCTAGTTTCCTGTGACTGCAAATACTCTCCAAGCATAATTATATTGCGGTTTTGCATTACAACAAAACAGGTATAATATGTTGGAGATAACACAGTAATGAGTTGAAGAATTGTTTTATTTCTGCTAGTGATCATAAATATTAGAGCACAACAATGTAATGTAAACAAACAATTGCTAGTTTTCTTACCTCACCCACTGATTCTCACAATGGAAACCATCAGGATTATAATCACTCAAAATTAAATGTCGTAACATGAATTATTCCCTAAGTCCCAAGTATATTAAAATTAATTTATTTTGCAGTAACAACTGCATACAATATTTAATAAAACATAAGAGATATTTTTTTACTGATAAAGCTCATATACTTTAATTGAGCCAACTTCTTCAGTTATTTGGTTGCAGTGTGTGTAATATTCATCAAGACTAGGATTTTAAGTTAATAACTTTAGTGAATTTATTTATAAATTGTCGTTTATACCCACTAATGTGATTTTTACTGACTCTGTGTATGATTATATTTCATGTGCAGAATATTTTATCATTGATTTTTATTTTAGGCTAGTTTTTTAATGAGGTTTTTCAAAGTTTGGTGGTTCAATGCACCATTCTCTGCTTAGAAAGCAGGCTAAACCTTTGGTAACAAAAATTATTACCTTCATTATAAAATTTATAATTCTGAGTAATTCAACCATATTACTCTCTTATGTCTTAAGTTTTACTAACTCTTTAACATTATTAGAACAACTATAAATTTATTTATATATAAGAATATGCTAATTTATTTTTAAGAAATAGTAACGTTACTTCTATTTACTTTTAGCTCTTATCTTTTCTCTTCATCTTCCAGTGCCGCTAAAATCAGATCAACCGTTCCGAGAGTTTTCAAAACACCTACGTGTGCATCTAAAATTTTCAAACCAGCCAGCCTAGCGGGCTTAGATATTTGATAAGCTTTTCATAAGCTTCGTCGAGTTTTCGTCACCCATCCCACAGTGCCTCAAATCGAAAGTCTTCGATCAGTGCGTCTTACCCGTTTTGACCTACGGTGCCGAGACTTGGACACTTACGGTTCGACTGGTCCTACAAATTTAAAGTCGCTCAGCGAGCTATGGAGAGGCTATGCTCGGGTATCTCTGAAGGACCGCATCAGAAATGACGTGATCCGTCAGAGAACCAAAATCACTGACATAGCCCACCGGATAAGTAAGCTGAAGTGGCAGTGGGCCGGTCATATAAGCCGCAGAACTGACGACCGCTGGAGTCGAAAAGTTCTGGAGTGGAGACCGAGGCTCGGCAAACGTAGTGTAGGACGCCCTGCGGCAAGATGGAGTGACGACATTCGCAAAGTGGCCGGTGTGGGCTGGATGAGAATAGCCGAAGATAGGAAGCGGTGGCGTGCATTAGGGGAGGCCTATGTCCAGCAGTGGACTAGCGCAGGCTGATGATGATGATGATGATGAAATAGTTTTCGCGCACGTGAGCCCAGTGCCCGAGCGTGGGGTAACGAACTTAGCTTTTATTAGCTGCTACCAAAATATCTGAAACCTACCAATCTCTACAAAGATCTACTGAACAAAATATTCCATAAACATCTAAAGTTATGATTTTTGTTCAGTTTAGCAACATGTAAATATTTATTTATGTTTTGAAGTTTGCACAGTATGACCTGCAAACATTTTACGGAATATTTGTAATTTATTTAAACTCTTTTGTTTGACCTTTATGTGATGGATGACGTTTTTTTGTTTTGATCGTAACGGTTTATTAATAACCCCACTAGATGATAGTACCATAGTGTAAATAAAGAAAACTAAAGAAGGTTTTACAGATGGTAAATTAAGTATTTAATAAAATGCAACATATTTAAATTATTATGTTAAAAAGTATTATATATGAAAGAAGTACTTATATATAATTATTTCTATTGCTTGCATGAATATTATACATTATTAAATAAAATTACTTTACGGATAAATTAAGTATTTAACAAAATGCAACATATTTAAATACTTATGTTAAAAAGTATTATATATGAAAGAAGTACTTATATATAATTATTTCATTGTTGCGCAAATATTATACATTATTAAATAAAATTACTTACGGATTTTATCGCGTTTATTTTACATTTTAAATTCCGACGTTTCGAACACTTTCCAGCGGCCGTCTACCCGTGACCATGTAAAATAAACGCGATAAAATCCGTAAAGTAATTTTATTTAGCACTTATATATCTCAATACTTACTTGTTTTATGTATAATTGATTATTATTAAATAAATATAATTATAATTAGATAATTAAAGAAGATATTATTATACCATTCAACTAAATATATTAAACTGTTAGTATTCGCACCATATATTATTTCTTTTATCGATGAATTAAGTGTACGCGTATTTATATAATGGATAAAAACAGTTTTTTACAGTTCGTGTACCTAGCCGTTAGGAGGATATTGTGAAAAATATGTATTATTAAGACTCGTCGAGATTCATCTATTAAAACAATAATCAATTTATGAACTGCGCAGCATGTTTCAAAAAATATGCAGAATAACTATTAAATTTCTTAAATATTCTTTGTCAGTTAATTTTGATATGACTGGATGATATTTTCAGTTGCCACACTGTACGTGTTTACTCATCATGACAAGTATCCGGCATGGTTTCTCTTGTTTGTGAATCATACTATTTCCTAAAACCCATGATAGTAGGTCGTGATACTGGTGGTAGGTCCCCTTTTTACAGGGGACCGTCTGGGTAGGTACCACTACGGGGCCTATTTCTGCCTTAAATCCGTAGTGTTTTCACACTGTCCTCCAGCTTGAAGGGCACCGTAGCCAGCGTATTTACTGGGTAAATGGGACTTAACAACCTTTGACTCACGGTAGGCAGCGCGTTGGTGATACCAGTATTGCCGATGTCTATGGGCGTCGGTGAACATTTCCCATCAGGTGGCTCGCAAGACGCGCAAGAAACTCCAGCGACATTTTGAGGTATTATTATCAAGCCATTTATCATCAATTTAAGCTTAAGACAGAATAATATATACATTAAAGTATTGTGGTCATATCTTAATTATTGAACAATTTATGTTCAATATAAAAAAATATTTGGAGAATGTTTAAGTCCCATATGCACTATAGTTAAATAAGATTTAAAATTTTAATTGGTATGAGGCCTAAGGGATAAGCTGCATATCTTTTAATATGGGTTCGCATAAAACGTATTAAATTAAGTTAAAGAAAATTAGTACATCTAAAGTAGGATCACGTCATTCGAGCTTGAACCCTCTTTTGATTGGGAAAAGTAATCTGTCCAAAATAATTTTTATGATATATAACTAAAAAGCGGTGAAGGCAGATGATTTGAAGATGGTCATCTCTGTGAAGTCAAATTAATTTTCTGTAGCGTTATCCAAATAAATAGCCACTCCGGTTTACAAGCAAAGAAATGAAAATTAAACCTGACGCAATCTAGCTTTCGCTGATTGAAAGTATGAAAATTTAAATTGGTCCAGGTAAGCCTTAAAAGCAAACATCTCGAGATCTTTAGACTCTATGCTATCCTTATCGAATTGTTTTGTATACTTTGCAAAATAATCGGATTTAATGAAATATGTTTTTCAGTTAGGAAGGCAAGGGATTTGACACCCCAGAAAGTTATGAAGGACTGTACACAGAAAGTTTTACCCTGTGTGGTCAATATTTTAAACCCTAAGGGTTAACAATGTTATTTAACTTACTGAAAGAGCTTTCAACTGACAACAAAATAAAACTCAACTTAATTTTAATATATTTCACCAAAACCAAATTAAAAGAAACATTTGTGTAAACAATCCCAAATATAAAGCGTTATATATCACAAAATTTAACCTCGTAACCTAAAACTCGCACTGCTATTAATAGCAGCGGTAGGAATATAAGCCGACCGAAAATGTCAATACCGGTCACCGTTAGGCGTAATCCAATAACTTCATAACACGATAGATATCGCTAGGTGTCCTGTTTTAAATCAAATTTAAGCGCGGGCTTATAATTGATGCAAAATACAATTCTGCAATAATAATAAGACCGAACCGAGCATAAGATAAATTTAGTTATTTTGACCGATTTCCTAAATAAGAAAATATTCAATTCAGAGCGTGTGTCTTTTTTGTTTTTGATACCTCGTTGCAATGCCCATTTTTATAAATATATTTTGTAATAAGTGGTTTAATAGAAATTTCAAAAATAAAAAAAATTACGGCACCACAAATCACAACCTACGTGTGTGAACCGTGCGTTTAACAATTAATCCACACTAAAAGGTAGACATAAAGTAAGTTTTACATAATTGTACTACTTGAATTGGTCTACAGGGAAATCTGTAAATGTATAAATCTATGTCGTCAGAATAACGCACAATAAGAATATTAATGTAAATGTTTTTAAAAATTGCAATCAGGCATTGCAAACGCTGCTTTAGCCTTAAGAGATTCTTTCTTAAATTAGTTTTAATAGAGTCTGCGAGAGCATATATGTACGTTATAAGAATAACCCACAATAACCATTGTAAAATTTAAGTATTTTATTACAGTCGAAGATTATCTGCATATAATATTTTTAAATAACACTGAAATAATTACTTCGCACTTCAAATTTTTGATGCTATTAACAAAATAAGCAGGAAAGAGGGGGGCTAGATCTAACACGGGTAAGTATTAACAAGTCCATATCTACAAAAATAAACGGCAATACGTTAAGACGTTCAAGACGCCGCCGCCGCCGCATTGTGAAGTTATCGTTCGTGTGCAAAAATACAGGCAAGCGAACATTTTAATGTCACGTTAATTTCTATGTCGTGAACAAGGCTAAAGAAAATAACGTAGTATTAAAATCATTACAACCTCACAACTATCAAAAACTGCCAGCTCCTGGATGTCGGTGTATATGGCTCACTTAAAAACTACATTAGTGGGCAACAGGCAAACTGGATGTGCAACAGTCCTGGCAAAACAATAACGATTTGTAATATACCGAGCAATATGAGAGACGCTTTCCCATGTGCGTTTACTAAGACCAAAATTACCAACTCTATTATGAAAGCTGTTCTTTGACCTTGCAACGAAGACATCTTTCAAGACTCGGAATTTACATCATCAAATGTCACAAACCGGCCCGACCGAACAAACAAAACCCTAAAACTGTACGTTCTGTCCGTCTCTGGCGCAGGTGACTGAGAGTGGTGTGGTGGCATATTAAAATTTGATTTAAGGACAAATATTGTAAAAATATATTTGTGATCTGACATGATAAATTTAGCCTATACGGCACTACACATTGCCGTTTGACTTGCTTTTTATACTTGACATATACGTAGGTACTACCTACTGGTCTTTGTGAGGCACGTTACGCACCTGGACTGAGATAAAATTACGATAAGTCTCATTATTCATACTAATTTAGTATGAATAATGAGACTTATTGTAGCATATTTGATTAACACAAAATTTCTCCCCATTTTATTTTGTTTTAAATATCAGAAATTTCGAAAACACTCGAGTTGGCAATTGTGGTTCTGTGGTTAGGTGTCCATATTTCGAACCAATAAAAGAACACCTATACGCCAATCAAAATTTTATTTAGAAAGGGATTTTTGGCAGTAGAAAAGAGGTATACTAAATTTATTAACTTAAAATGTGATTACGTCGAAAATTAAATAAAGTATATAAGAACAATGTTCTAACTTGCTATTCTCATTACTTTTTTGAACGCTCCTCGTATAAGACTTTTTACATGACAAAATATTTTTAAGGCCAAAAATTATTGATACTTTCCCTATGGTTCTTTGTTATAATTTATTTATTAATTAGTTCATTTGTATGTTAATTTTAATTATTTATTCCAAAAAAATTCGACTAACATAATAAATGTTTATTTGATACTCTTCAAACTAATAACTAATTTATGGTTCACTAGCGACCCGGCTTGGCTTCGCACGGATTGGATGTAATCTAGAACTATCTTCGGAAATATTCATTTAATTTACGTGCTGAAAACAGCTAAATTAATCTATATTATATGGTCAATGTTTTTAAGGTACTTAATTGTATAAGAATAAATGCTGTATTGTTTGAAATCACTTCGTAAATATGTATAACATTTTTTTCTGACAAATGTAAAAGAAAAAAAAATGTGTAGGTTATCCTAAAATGATAGACAAATATTATCGCAGGCTTTTTTGTTGACTTTTCATTTATCTCTTATGATTCAACCAGCGTTTCCAATCTAAGCGCAAAAAATTTAATAATTTACAATATCAAATTAGGAACCGCTAAATTTGTCATGGTTCCTCCTAATTAAAATTTACCTAAATTTTATGATAAATATGTAAATACATCACACTAGGTATACGATGTAAAATTTATATAGTATTTACATACTTTTATAAAATTTAGGATATATTGACTTATTTATAATTTTCTATACATATTTCATTAATTTCCTTGAGAGCCGAGTAGCAAGGCCGAAAATGGCCCATGTCCTTAAACTGTAAAACGGTATTGATTCGAATAATTACACTTTGATTATGACAGCGCATAGCTTTAAGGCTAAAATTTGCTTTTAATATGAAAAATGTAATAAAGTTGTACCGTATCCCTCCGCGCTGGTCCAATGCAGGTTTGGGTGACTTTTACATGCCCATCCGACGCATGGATAATCTTGTTTTCAGACAATTGTTTGATCGGAACCAGCTTAGAAACAACTATAAAAATTCTTGAGTTCCTGCAGGATTCGAGCCACGACCTCTGGTTTCTACAGCATACGCCCATACCACTAGGCCACGAAGGCAGTTCAAAGCCCCTAATGGATAGGAATGTTTTAGGGAGGCCTTTGTCCAGCAGTGGACTATCCAAGGCTGATGATTTTTATTAAAGTTATGAATCCAAACATAAAGAACATTAATATTAAGTGGTTATAGGTAAGGAATAGCGTAAAATTAGCTTAGCAGCGTACACAGGGAAGAAAACAGACAATGAACTGACGTGGAGACAGCCGTTTAGTATATTATGCGATATAACTAATGCAGTTGACACTAATAAGATGTGGTCTTCGAAAATGTACAGTTCGAACATTGTATAACTTCGGTCCTAAGTGATCACTAAAAAGCTTGTTTACAGAAACTAAATATTGACCGTCAATTTTGAATTCATTCAAAATGTTATATGTGTGGAGTAAAGTAAAATGATTTAGAAAGACCTAATTTTATTCTTCCAGCAACTAGATTAACAATAAAAGGTGAATCTTATATGGGAAAATATACAAAAGCGTATAAACTAAATGCTAACACAGCTTTATAATGGAATGCTCGTTCCATATTAAAAATAAAATGTTGCCTTACAATAATTAATTCAAAAGAAAGTTTAAAACTTCTACATAGAATAAAGAAATTTAAAATTGAAGGTTTAATCACTGATTTAAATATATGTGTACTATCAGAATGTCCGGAAGATGGACTAAAATTGACGATATGTGCCCTTCATATCAAAATACAGTAGTATTAAGACACAACTGATTTGCGGTAGAAATGGCAAGCGGTGGTACACTAGACAGTAACTTGGAGAAAAGAGACCAACCACCTTAAATATTTTTTCGAAACTTAGCTAAATTATTCCATCTTAAATTTTGAATTCGTTGATCAGCTCAAAGTAGCTGGTATATCAATGGCGTCGTGTACATCTACTATATTTATAAAAGAAAGTCGTGTTAGTTACACCATTTATAACTAAAGAACCGCTGAACAGATTTGGCTGAAATTGCGTGAGGAGGCAGCTTAGAACCAGGAATAGCACATAGGATACTTTTTTTACAGGTTTTTGAGAAATTTAAGAATTCGTTTTCTATTCTAACCTTACCGCTTTAGACAATTTCAACTTTTTAATGTAATATTATGACATTTGACGTTTAAAACAAATGCTTTGAAGTATATAATTTTATTGGTAGAAAATACATGTAAAAGAATTAATTTATTATTTCCCTCAAAAACGATGATAGATATTGAATTTCTTAGTTTTCATCACGGATATTGCGGAGCAATCATATCTAATATTGAAAGTTCAATTTAATCGTGCGATTAACAATTAATCCACACTAAAAGGTAGACATAAAGTAAGTTTTACATAATTGTACTACTTGAATTGGTCTACAGTGAAATCTGTAAATGTATAAATCTATGTCTTCAGAATAATGCACAATAAGAATATTAATGTAAATTTTTAATATATTTTAATGTATTTAAAAATTGCAATCAGGCATTCAAACGCCGCTTTGGCCTTAAGAGATTCTTTCTTAAATTAGTTTTCAATAGAGTCTGCGAGAGCATATATGTAGGTTATAAGAATAACCCACAATAACCATTGTAAAATTTAAGTTTTTTATTACAATCGAAGATTATCTGCATATAATATTTTTAAATAACACTGAAATAATTACTTCGCACTTCAAAGTTTTAATGCTATTAACAAAATAAGCAGGAAAGAGGGGGGCTAGATCTAACAGGGGTAAGTATTAACAAGTCTATATCTACAAAAATAAACGGCAATACGTTAAGACGTTCAAGACGCCGCCGCCGCATTATGAAGTTATCGTACGTGTGCAAAAATACAGGCAAGCGAACATTTTAATGTCACGTTAATTTCTATGTCGTGAACAAGGCTAAAGGAAATAACGTAGTTTTAAAATCATTATAACCTCACAACTATTAAAAACTGCAGCTCCTGGATGTCGGTGTATATGGCTCACTTAAAAACTACATTAGTGGGCAACAGGCAAACTGGATGTGCAACAGTCCTGGCAAAACAATAACGATTTGTAATATACCGAGCAATATGAGAGACGCTTTCCCATGTGCGTTTACTAAGACCAAAATTACCAACTCTATTATGAAAGCTGTTCTTTGACCTTGCAACGAAGACATCTTTCAAGACTCGGAATTTACATCATCAAATGTCACAAACCGACCCGACCCAACTGAACAAAACCCTAAAATAACAAAACGTATATATAGTACGTTCTGTCCGTCTCTGGCGCAGGTGACTGAGAGTGGTGTGGTGGCATATTAAAATTTGATTTAAGGACAAATATTGTAAAAATATATTTGTGATCTGACATGATAAATTTAGCCATATAGGGCACTACACATTGCCCGTTTTACATGCTTCTTACACTCGCGACATATAGGTAGGTTAGCTACTGGTCTTTGTGAGGCACGTTACGCACCTGGACTGAGATAAAATTACGATAAGTCTCATTATTCATACTAATTTAGTATGAATAATGAGACTTATTGTAGCATATTTGATTAACACAAAATTTCTCCCCATTTTATTTTGTTTTAAATATCAAGAAATCCGAAAACACTCGAGTTGGCAATTGTGGTTCTGTGGTTAGGTGTCCATATTTCGAACCAATAAAAGAACACCTATACGCCAATCAAAATTTCATTTAGAAAGGGATTTTTGGCAGTAGAAAAGAGGTATACTAAACTTATTAACTTAAAATGTGATTACGTCGAAAATTAAATAAAGTATATAAGAACAATGTTCTAACTTGCTATTCTCATTACTTTTTTGAACGCTCCTCGTATAAGACTTTTTACATGACAAAATATTTTAAGGCCAAAAACTGTTGATACTTTTCCTATGGTTGTTTTTATAATATATATATTCATTAGTTCATTTGTTGTTAATTTTTTAATTATTTATTCCAAAAAAAATCGATTATCATAATAAATGTTTATTTGCTACTCTTCAAACTAATAACTAATTTATAGTTTACTAGCGACCCGGCTCGGCTTCGCACGGATTGGATGTAATCTGGCACTATCTTCGGAAATATTCATTTAATTTACGTGCTGAAAACAGCTAAATTGATCTATATTATATGGTCAATGTTTTTAAGGTTCTTAATTTTATAAGGATAAATGCTGTATTGTTTGAAATCACTTTGTAAATATGAATAACATTTTTTTCTGACAAATGTAAAAGAAAAAGAAATGTGTCAATGATGGAAATCCTAAAATCATAGATAAATATCATAGCAGGCGTTTTTTTTGACTTTTAATTTATCTCTTATGATTCAACCAGCGTTTCCAATCTAAGCGCAAAAAATTTTATAATTTACAATATCACATTAGGAACCGCTAAATTTGTCATGGTTCCTCCTAATTAAAATGTACCTAAATTTTATGATAAATATGTAAATACATCACACTACGTATACGTATGTAAAATTTATAAAGTATTTACATACTCTTTATAAAATTTATGATATATTGACTTAACTATAATTTTCTATACATATTTCATTAATTTCCTTGAGAGCGCGAGTAGCTAGGCCGAAAATGGCCCATGTCCTTAAACTGTAAAACGGTATTGATTCGAATAATTACACTTTGATTATGACAGCGCATAGCTTTAAGGCTAAAATTTGCTTTTAATATGAAAAATGTAATAAAGTTGTACCGTATCCCTCCGCGCTGGTCCAATGCAGGTTTGTGGGTGACTTTTACATGCCCATCCGACGCATGGATAATCTTGTTTTCAGACAATTGTTTGATCGGAACCAGCTTAGAAACAACTATAAAAATTCTTGAGTTCCGCAGGATTCGAGCCACGACCTCTGGTTTCTACAGCATACGCCCATACCACTAGGCCACGAAGGCAGTTCAAAGCCCCTAATGGATAGGAATGTATTAGGGGAGTCCTTTGTCCAGCAGTGGACTATCCAAGGCTGATGATGTGTATTAAAGTTATGAATCCAAACATATAGAACTTTAATATGAAGTGGTTATTGGTAAGGAATAGCGTAAAATTAGCTTAGCAGCGTACACAGGGAAGAAAACAGACAATGAACTGACGTGGAGACAGCCGTTTAGTATATTATGCGATATAACTAATGCAGTTGACACTAATAAGATGTGGTCTTCGAAAATGTACAGTTCGAACATTGTATAACTTCGGTCCTAAGTGATCACTAAAAAGCTTGTTTACAGAAACTAAAATATTGACCGTCAATTTTGAATTCATTCAAAAATGTTATATGTGTGGAGTAAAGTAAAAATGATTTAGAAAGACCTAATTTTATTCTTCCAGCAACTAGATTAACAATAAAAGGTGAATCTTATATGGGAAAATATACAAAAGCGTATAAACTAAATGCTAACACAGCTTTATAATGGAATGCTCGTTCCATATTAAAAATAAAATGTTGCCTTACAATAATTAATTCAAAAGAAAGTTTAAAACTTCTACATAGAATAAAGAAATTTAAAATTGAAGGTTTAATCACTGATTTAAATATATGTACTATCAGAATGTCCGCGGAAGATGGACTAAAATTGACGATATGTGCCCTTCATATCAAAATACAGTAGTATTAAGACACAACTGATTTGCGGTAGAAATGGCACAGCGGTGGTACACTAGACAGTAACTTGGAGAAAAGAGACCAACCACCTTAAATATTTTTCGAAACTTAGCTAAATTATTCCATCTTAAATTTTGAATTCGTTGATCAGCTCAAAGTAGCTGGTATATCAATGGCGTCGTGACATCTACTATATATATAAAAGAAAGTCGTGTTAGTTACACCATTTATAACTAAAGAACCGCTGAACAGATTTGGCTGAAATTGCGTGAGGAGGTAGCTTAGAACCAGGAATAGCACATAGGATACTTTTTTTCCCGGTTTTTGAGAAATTTAAGAATTCGTTTTCTATTCTAACCTTACCGCTTTAGGCAATTTTAACTTTTTAATGTAACATTATGACATTTGACGTTTAAAACAAATGCTTTGAAGTATATAATTTTATTGGTAGAAAATACATGTAAAATAATTAATTTATTATTTCCTCAAAACGATGATAGATATTGAATTTCTTAGTTTTCATCACGGATATTTCGAAACAATCATATATAACATTGAAAGTTCAATTTAATACGGAGTTTTGGCAAGTTTGCATGGAGTAATATGAATGTTACTAACATATCAAATGGTTTACTTGGTTATCGGTACCATACGTATGTTTATTTGATTAACAGTTGAATTTGCGTTTTTGAAAATGCCATTAGACGTCCTAACATAAGTCGTAGAACTCACAATGCTGCGAGTATAAGATATACAAGAGCATGTCAAAGTGATAAGCAACGCGAAGCGTGGAGTGAAGTTGAATGGAATCGATAAAATCAAAATCAATAACATATAAATGTTGCGGTTAAATCGTATCAAGATGCATAGAAATCGAGTACAAATCAAAAGAAATTGTTGCTATTGGACCAATGAACGTTGTATGCCCATATTGTAAGGCATTTTAGTTTAAAAGTGAAACTCCTGGAATGTGTTGCGTGAGCGGTTAAGACAAATTGATGCCATTGGTACCGTCACCAGAACCATTACCTCATTGGTTTTTGCAAATGTGATAGGTTCTAAACATTTTTGACTTATAAATACAATAATTGTTTTCAAATAACGTCATTTGGTGCAACAAGAAAATTTTTAGCCAACATTCAAGATTCAGGGTCATATATATATTATTTAACAAGTTACTTTTTGCCAACGCCGAATAGTGACTACAAATTCTTACAACTTTATTTTATAGGCGATTTAGCGAGAAAAGTCTATCAGTGTTTTGTACACAATATTTCGGTAAAAAACAATTGTGGAAAAACTCCAAACGTTTTTTCATCAACATAGGGAATTGGTTGCATTATTCACGACCGCTTTGCGGTCTGATAATCAAATAATTGTTATCAAAGCTGATACGACGCCTACAGTACAACACGCGAGACGTTTAAATGCGCCACAATTGACGAAGTCGCTATTGTTGTCGTGGGTGAAAATTTAGAAAACCAAGATATTGTTTTACATCGGCGTAGCAATCAACAGCGCGTTTTCGCAACTAATCGATTATATGATTGGCTACTATAATATCCCATATTATTTCGGCAAGGTGAAGATGGATATAATTTTTCAGTTAGGATGATAAATCCAGATACGGGTTCCAAAAGTAACCAAAAAATTAGTTTAAAGAATCTTTAAACTAACTTTTTTACCGCTAGACCACGGAGGCGTTATACAAACTGATTTTGGTTCGGGACTGGTTCGGGAAAATGATGACAATCATATCTTAAAATGGCGGCATCTCTTCCACAATATACTGTGGATATGTACATGAAAGTTGAAACTGAGCGATCGACATTTATCAGGTTGGACCAAGCAAAACTGCGTTCTGAAGAGTATATTCATACGGGATGCAACCTATAATGATGTAAATGCACAGAATGCAAGTAGAACAACTATTCTACCAGCAACATACGTCGAAAGTCCGCGACATATGCATGAATACGCTAAAGATGCTAAGTCGTATGTACGTCATTATGGCATACCAGATTTCTTTATAACGTGTATTTTAATTGTGCACATGCAATTCACAGTGGGCAGAAATTCGACAGACTTATTTCTTGGCCAATCACCTATTGATCACCACAACATTACCGCAAAGGAAAGTTAAAATCGCTCACGGACTTTATTGTTAAGCATCGCGTATTTGGCGACAGGCGCGGATTTTACACATGCACACATCCTCATTTGGTTGGTAGAGAGGATACAACCGAATGAAATTGGAATGTTATTTCTGCGTAATTCCGATGGTGATAAAAATCCATTGTCACATGAAATCATTACAAAAATATGATTTAAGGTCCCTGTGGAATATTAAATGTAAATTTTCTGTGTATGCTTGATGGAAAGTGTTCAAAACTACGTGGGTCGCTATGTTAGTAGCAACGAAGAGATGTGGCGGTTTTCTCATTTCAATACATTAAAACATCCCATTATAGTTTACTTGGCCGTACATCTGGAATATGGTCAAAGGGTGTACTTTACAATGAAAACGTATTACAATGAGTTAAGAAGCCACCTTCCATAACATTGACCAGCTTCTTTGAAATGTGCCAGCATGATGACTTTGCTGGAACACTGCTTTATTCCAAAATGTCCGATATTTTACCTGGAATTAATCTTTAAAAATCTCAACAACGGAAACAAGGAAAACCAGTTTCAGGTTACACTCATGTATTTTTCACCGATTTTTTTTCTTAGACGCTTGGAAATCGTTTGTAATATCATTGAATGTGGCAACGTGGTGGATTTGATCGCAAAATTATCGATATTGGTAATGGCAAAATACCCGATGACTCATCATTTGGATACATCATATTTCCTAACAATTTTTGTCACTTACCTTAAAGCTAAACCTGAACCCATCGAGAGGTTTTCTCAACCATTCCCAAAATCAAAAGGTCATGCATGGTTCAGCGAAAAGTTAGCTGCAAAAATTGTTGATGTCAATGAAATGAGTTTTCAAAACAAGGCGAATTAATGACAAACGAATCGTCAACTATCCAAGTGAGTTTTTAAATTCGCTAGATTAATAAAAATCGGATCAGTAGTCATTATTGTCGAATATAAACCAGCCACGTCTTTGTATTGGCACCCGATTTGCGTTGAAAAAATTAATAAACAACGCCATCGGAGACACAATTTTCAAAGGCGAATATGTTTTAACCCACGATTTTCTATAATTCTGAATGACATGCCATTTGACTTTGAAGGGTCACAATTTCCAGTGAGGCTAGCATTTGCAATTTCGATATATAAATCTCAGTCGTTGTGCTGTCGCTGTTTGTGGCATCAATCTTAAAAATCCACGCTTTTAACATGGCCAGTTATTTGTCACCTGTTTCCATCTCGAAACGCCAATAAAACTATTTATAGCAGGAAAGAAAAGCCAAAAATATTGTGTATAATAAAGCATTAAAATAATAAACAGACTTTGTTTTTATTAATTACACCTATTCGAAGTATCCATCGTTAAGACAGGACGACGTCTGTCAGGTCGCTAGTTCTGCATAAAATAAAGTGAAAAGCGGTGCTGTATTGAAAGCTGTAACTTGCTCATTTATCTGAAAAGAGACATTAGTTGATGAATTAAATATTTATAGTAAAAGAACTAAGCTAGCATTTTGCGCATTATACCTGTGACCACTTCGCAAAGAAAAAAATACTCATACAAAACTATGTTGCCTTCTTGTGTTTAAATTATTTATTTTTTAATAAAAAACACTTTTTAAAAAAATTACACCTGTTTGAAACAAATAACTAAATTATTAATTTATTAATTTAGGTCTTTTAATTGTATGTATCAAATACCATTATTAACAAAATAGGGTGCATTTTGGATCTTGCCTTAAACACTAAAGTACATGTTAGTTAACTTCTATATAACCTTAGAAATTAATGCTTATGATATTTATGCTTATATTCCCTGTTTCGACAATGTTTATTCAGGATTATGATTGCAAATAAGTATTCCTGCCAATTGCCAAAACATTGAATTACATTCAAAACATATTATTTAATTTTTAAAGCTATTTATTATGAAATCGTTTTTTAACTGGATTCATGTTTAATGATTAACATTAAAACATAATAATTAGGGCATTTAACACGAAGTAAGAAAAAAAAATAAACAAATTCGTGTTTAAAATCCGTATATCTAAGTAGACAACGGATTTTACACTCCAGTGAGTTTACTTATTCTTCCTGGCTTCCAAAAATATCTCTGAAACCCTTTGACAGAAAAGGAGAAATTGCGTTACTAAATTTAAGAACCGATATGGCTGCTATCATAGACATGCGTTTTCGAGATAAAGAAACGGAGAAAATTTTCTTTGATATAAAATAAAAGAGGTCTCGACTTTTTTAAGGAGATTAGTTAGCATGAGTTAGTAGTTGTTTATTACTGTACAATTAAAAAAAACTGTAAATTTTAGTAACTTATTTTTTTTATATAATGTTACTTCGTTGCACCGCTTCGGGGTCTAATTTTATTAATTTTTTTCATATTATAGATATAAGCTATCACTTAAGAAAACGCTGGCTCGACCTAAAGAGATAGACTCTTACTATGTGTTACAAAATTGTTCTACTTGAATTGTCTTACAATAAAGTTCGGAGAGCATATATCTATAACTTAGGAACAACTCGCCATAACCATTTTAATGGCGAAATTTTAAAAATTTGCATCGGGGCATATCCATCCATTTCCATCATCAAGTGGTAAAAGGTGAAAGGGCGCAAGTGTAAAAGACCGCTTGACGTGATTTGACACAATACAAGTAAAGTGAAATAATAATGTTGAAGTCTCAAGGGCATAAGATCGCTTCTGTTCCACAAGTTTTTTGGGACGTGTTTCACTTAAGCAGGAAGGCTTGACTGACAATGATAACTTAGAGGGGGAGCGTAGGGCGTTGGCTTTGTGAAGCTACATACTGGCTCACAGGTTTTCTCGCTTAATGAGAACATAAAGGAGATACTTTTAAGGCTTTCTGTCAATCTTTTACACGTGTAGTCAGTGGGTGAATTATAAGCACCTTATTTAGTAACTAAAGAGCCGCTTTGATGTTAGCCGTTTCGCTGAAGCTCAAATATCATTATACAGGTTATAGCTAAATGGGATTTGGTTTGCATACTTTGAAGATTCGGTCATTCCTTACTGTTTTATTTCTAATTATGTAATGTTAATTTTGAATTACTTTTGATGTAACTGTAAAGCTGACTGCTTTTGTCTAGTATTTGTTTGTTTTAAAATTTTTATTCTTGTATTTTTTAACTGTACTCCTACCAGTCAAAGTCAAAGTAAAATATCTTTATTCAATATGGAAGCATTACACTTTCTTATTGATTGTCAAATAATCTACCACCGGTTCGGAAATGGAAGCCTCTGACCTGAAAAGAACCGGCGTAAGAAACTCAGCGGACTTTTTCTTTTTACAATAAATTTTACAAAGTTTTACAAAATACCTTACATTTTACTACATTGAAATAGCCTGAAGCGAACAGTTCATTACCAGGGTGTTATCTATCAAGTAGTCATTACAAGTATAATATCCTATAACACACAAACGTTCCTTTACAACTTTTTAAATTTATTTACAGATAAAAGCTGAACGTTTTCTGGTATTTCATTGTTAAAGAGTATACATTGTACCATTAAAGATTTTATTGTTCTTCGGAGCCTAGTTTTGGAAGAACAAAATTATGCTTATTTCTAGTAAGTATATTATGTGTGTCATAATGTTTTACAAATTAATTTTTATGTGTATGAACACACATCATATTTTCAAATATGTATTAAAAAAACAGTCATTTCATTGATTTCTGAAAACATTTTTCTCAGCGATTCTTTAGGGTCCAGGTTATCAAAAGGAAGGGGTGGGGTCGGTCTCTGAAAAAGGATTATGTTAGAAATTCTAAAAGAAATTATAAAATAGAAAATTCTCGATTTTAACCACAAAGGTTAAAATTTATCCAAATTTCCTCCTGTTACTTTCCGCCACATTAATGTTACGTCGTTTTTAAAGATAACAGCTTTGTTAAAACGAGACCTAGTTGCACTGAAATCTCTAATTCAATTACTTCAGAATGTGTCTTGGTCGGATCACATGTGACTACGTGTAGTATGTATATATAGGATTTCTGTTAATGAATTTACACGAGTCGCAACTGCCATAAGTAAGGGATAATCCATAATAATAAGATAATCCATACATAGAATGAATTTTTAAACGTACACTATATTCCCTTAAATAAACTTTGAATATACCTCATTTAAAATGGTTTGTGGGTTATTCATTAAATATATTCATAAGATATAAGTGTTTGCGATTTAATTATAAACCGACGATTTACAGAAGTAAATTTATGTCTTTAAGTTTATCTTTGAGAGCACGAGGTTGTGATTTAACTGTTAAAATACAAACTGATTTAAAACAATGGCACCGAATGTCATCAATTACTTATCATTTAAAAAAGCATGAACAAAATATGAGCACCAGGAGCGGGGCAATGAGGTCATATATCAAACATACGCTCCAAAATGAGTACCTCATTCTTTTGGGAAGTCGGTCAAAAAATACCTTATTTATATTATAATATACAGTATATTTCAATACACCTCCCGGACATTTGTCCTATTCCACGCGGATGAAGTGACGGTAACAGCTAGAATTAGTATTCTCTTTGGATGTCAATAGTTTACTCGTCGTGGCATGATCTCTCGAAAAGTTTATATTTTACATTTTAAGAAAATTAAATCAATTCATTTAGACTTTCTTTCTTTTTTAATTTATATTTTTTTTTGATTTTAGACTTTCTTTCTTTTTATAATTCAAAAAGAGCGATTCGTGCAGTCTATAAGGCCCAGGTCTCCCTTCACGCCCTCGGAACTACGCTTAAAGTTGGAAAAAGGAAAACGGTTGTAGCGTTTATTTCACCAACGTTAAGTCACCTGAAAAGAAAACTACTTTTTATTAATCTTTATAAAATTTTTAGACATTGGCCTTAGACAAATTAAATGATGTTGTTTCGATAAATCAGCAGCACAAAGACGAATAAATCACTTCTCCAACCAAAACTATGTGACTCGTTTACACAGTGGGCGTTGTATTGTATCTCAAAACATAATTATTGTTCGCTGTGGCGTTAAATTTGTGTTTCAAGTAACATCAACACTATAAACATCGTTGAAGCATAAATCGCGAAAGGACAAATTATTGAATTTTTAGTCATCAAATTTCGATTAACACTAATAGCCAGCGTATTTACTGGGTAAACGAGACTTAACATCCTACGTCTCACAGTAGGCAGCGCGTTGGTGATACCTGTATTGCCAATGTCTATGGGCGTCGGTGACCATTTTCCATCAGGTGGCCCCGACTGCTCGTCTGCCTGCGTATGCAATAAAAAAAATTACGGCACCAAAAATCACAACCTCGTGCGATTTAAATTCAAACGCTACCAAAAACCGTAAAAGATAGACACAAAATATGTTTCACATATTTGCACTACTTGAATTTGTCTACAATAAAGTCCGCGATAGTATTTATCTATGTTTTTAGAATAATAATAAGCATTAAAATGTGCTGGATACTCGAAGCTTATTGAAAATAATACAGTTTAAGTTCACATAAAAGTTATTGCATTAAAAAAAATATTTTATGTACTTAAAATGTGTCATAGACGACATTTTGATGAATAAATACCGTACGAAATAATTTTATACGGACGTTGCTACCTGCCTATATCGCATATATTAGTATTACGCTGTTTTCTTTTAATGAATAAAATTAATAACAGTATCATGACTAGGAACGTATGCGTTTTCGCTATGGTTCAAATGGACCTTAAGCTCATATTAAATTCTATTATATATTTTAAAATATTTAATTATTGTCATCCAAACCAGTAACTCTATTTGATTTTTGAGATAAACTTACAACGTATACAACATATTTTATATCATAAATATTGCTGTGTTTGCTCATAAAAAAAGTGTTAGAGTTGTTTGAATACAGCCACCAATAGTTTGTTAAATGATTTGCTTGACTGAGTTATGTTAAATCAATAAAATGCAATGGAATATGTATACGTCTAAGATGTTTTTGCTGTCGAGCAGCCAAACCACAATCCTAAATATTAAGGCATATAAGTTATGTATTAGGATAGTTTGACTACAGGTATTTACGTTGCATTAATTTATATGTAGTAGGCCTTTTGAAACCAACAAGTTTTACTTTTATAGGATGAATTTCAAGTCCTTTATCTGTTATAGTATTTACAATTACCTATATTCAACATGAGTTAAATGTCAAAACTTGGAATGAATAATACTTACACAACGAAAAAGAAACCCTATTTAGTTGTTCGATGAAATATTATTGTTTTCTAAGTACTACACTAACCGTTGTGCGAGAACCGAATGAAACATATTACAGATACTAGAAATTGATGAAACTACGTTTGTCTTTTGGGAATCTTGATATTCCGTGTACATTTGTTCTATCACAAACACAGGATAGATGCATTTACGAATTGGTGCACATGTTCTATCCTTTGTTGGATGGTTTAAATTTTAACCATATGTTATTATTATTTATTGATCGTTACGATAACTTCCTGTTTTATTTCCTGTAAAACGTTACACGTGCGACAATAATAAATGATACAATATTTATGAGTTCGAATGACCAGTTGAATTTTAATTAACGGCTAATTATACCTTCACTTTGTTTTATTTTACGTCCAATCCTTATTCCACTTATGCTTATTAATTTCATTTATTAAAATCCTTATCGTAATCGCCAAAATTTAAGCAAAACACTCATTAAATTAACAAGCTGATATCTCATGAGTGTTAAAAATATATAAGTTTTTTCGAGGTTGAATAATGATCGAAACTAAAAGCCTATTCTATCAAAAATAGTTTTTAATAAACCTTCGTGCATGTCAGATAATATTTTATATTAAATATACAGGTGTAATATATTTCATACCTCAATTGTCAATGGCTAATTTTATCTATAGAAATATCTATGTAAACCTGACAAGCTTGATTATTTTTTAAAAGGACATTTATTGAAAGGGTACTACCATTGGACCGCAGGAAACAGTTGATGGTACGGCCCTTGAGGCTGCTAAACCAGTAATCCCACCTAAGATGCGCTAAAAGCACCGAGAAAAGAATCGGATATGAAGAAAGAAGTATTTATTGCCTTATTCTCTTTCAGTATGCATAACGCTATGCAAAAATAATTACGAGTATTTAGTGAGAGTTGAAGTGATTAATGTCAATGCTTGGTTATAGCAACACTTTATCTAAGCGTTAGCGTTAGCGCAATAATTAATGTAAGTTATAAGAAACAGCAAAATAAAGTTAAAAAATAGTTTTGTACATTATCATTCCACTTTGCGTCCAGGCTCAACTTTTTATTTATATTGGATTAGATAAAGAAAACAAACATAATAAACAAACCCTAATCTATTGAAACAATTAATGAAAGCTATTATTAAAAGTGCACCAACATTCATAAACGTATGCAACACGCTTTTGATTTCTTTATATGTATAAATACATACATACAGAAAAATAAACTTGTATGTGAAACTGAATCGACCGAAGCCGTGTATTTAATTTAAGTATATCTTTCAGAAAATAAGCTTAACCAAATTTCTTGACTTTTATTATGTTTTAAGACTAAACCATTATTTGAAAAATGACTACCTAAGGAGAAAAATTGAATGGAAATATTTTAACAAAGTGAAAATTAATAATTGACTTAACAATGCCTTGAACAGATTGAACTTTGCAGTTCCCGTTGTCGCAATTTCTTTAAAATTGGTTGCAGTTTAAAAAAATATAGAAATATTTTTTTTAATTACCAAAAATTTTATATAGATAGTTCGTAACTATATTTATTGATTCATATTCGTTCTCAAATCATGTTAACTTTTGCAGTAAACAGTGACTGGCGGTATTAGTCTCATGATCCCTGTGCATGTCTTATGATGCTGTAAGATTTTTAATTGTGAAGCTGTTCGTTAGTCCAATAAAAATCAAAGAAGAACAATTGCGAGACATCTGTATCACTGGCCTATCGCTGAAGTTCCTTTTCAATAACGGTGCAAACGTTTATACCACAAAGCCACACGGAGATGCTTTTCATATTCAGATGTGATCTGTAATATGAATCTCTGTTATTACTGCCTTTAAAATATTACCTATTCGAGGAAACTAACGTATATGCTACCATGTGCAATAAATGTTCGCAATAATTTTAATGAGCTTATATGCCTTGATCTATTTTAGCTAAGGTTTTTTTTTATATTCGAACAAACGGGCATGTTAAAATAAAATTTTATCCGTATTGCTAATAAAATACCTATTCACACTAAAAGCTGTCAGTACCCATGCACAATAGATATAAGGTTAAACAACAAATAAAAATATTCACAAAAGAATTAATCACCCATACGTTTTGGCCTTCAGTATGTTAAATTTTACTGGTGTAGTACCAGTATGGGATGCTACAATAATAATATGAGCCTGATACCTACTCATTTAATTATTATTTGAATAATATTGCAATACTACTCACATGTAGCCTCAAAGTTTCGATACCTACTCATATCGATACATTTTGCATTTACTCAGAATAAACTGATTGTATGAGATTTAAATGGTTACGATATATCATGCAAGCACTATAACATTCTCAATCTCGAAAATAGACGTACATTGTTAGATATGGCATTTTTCACGGCTATGCAACGGAAATGTTGACTGCGAAGAATTAATTTCTAGATCCCTACGACTTTGTACCCCAACAACTAGAACAAGGCATTCACGGTTATTTACCACTAATAAAACACGCTCATATTATGCGCAAAATTCAATTGTTAACCGCTTACAAAAACCAACAATAATTCTTTTCAAACGTTAGATACATTTTGGAAAAAAAGATGCTTTTAAACTGGATCTAATAAACATTTTGAAGCAAAGGGATAAAATTGCTAGTTAACACACA
Organism: Lamproptera curius; assembly: GCA_029286875.1. Classification (NCBI taxonomy): domain Eukaryota; kingdom Metazoa; phylum Arthropoda; class Insecta; order Lepidoptera; family Papilionidae; genus Lamproptera; species Lamproptera curius. The sequence continues at coordinate 75,957 of JAGSMT010000407.1, read as the reverse complement.
CACACACACACACACATATACACTAGGACACACTAATTTTTTTCATACCTTTATGTTAAATTTAGTCTTAACACTTACTGTTATTATTGTAGTTTACTTGCTTACTTACCTTATTAGTGTTTACATCTTACTATTTTAATTATAATATGTTTTAATGTTGTTATTGTTTTATACTGTTTGTGTTGGTTGCTAATGGTGACATAGAAGATTTTTAACAAATTAACAAGTTAGTAAAGCAGTTATATTTTAAATGAAATATATATTGTTTCATAAAAGAAAATAGAACAGAAATTCACAGAAAATCATATTACAAACAAAGAATTATACTACATCGAGATTGTCCAAAAGAGTAACGTTCCAGAAAACGTTATTAACAATTGGGATTAGTAAGTTGGCATTGGCACAATCCGATTCTTATTAGAACCATGGTTGCACCTGTTTTGGAGAAGTAGCGCAGACTAGGAACTAAGGTTTAACATATTGTAAAGTATAATCTGACAAATGAGTTACTTTTCAGTGATAATATTCGCGAAATTTCATAAAATTGTCATATATTATCAAATTTAAACGAACAATTTTAGCCAAACCCACACAATTACCATGATTGTGTTTGTAGTGCATAGATTGGTTCAAAGCATTGGTAACTTCATTTATGGCCTCCTTAATGTACCGAACCGGGTATTGAATGTAGGGTTGAAAGTCTGCCGCCAGCGCTATTACATTAAATTTGCCTTGTAACCTTTTGACTAGTGTCCGACCGAACTTTCGGTTTCGGTTTCAGCCGAGTTTCGGCCAAAAATTAAGTTTCGCCGCAGTTTCGTTTTCGGCCAAATTTGGCGAAACTATTGCCGAAACTGAAACTGGGTTCAGAAATTAAACGATTTCGGGCGTGCTTTTTCATTAATTACGCACCGACGCATAGTTTGGTACTAGTGATTGGCTATATCTGTTTTCATGTTGTCCCAAAATTGAAAACAATACGAGGACGAAACATGTGCGAAAACATATTACAAGGACCTTTTTGGGGAAAGGGATTAAAGCTTTGGAAAAACGCTGGACTCCGTGTGTATGGAACTTGGAGACTGTGGAAAAATAAATAATTAACTTATAAAATGTCATTATGTTTTATCTCGTTCTCACTAATTTTTGATCTCCACTCGTACGTACCAATACAAACAAAAGTATTAAAGATATCAAATCCACTAATTTACGAATTTTTCGCTTTACTTAAATATATTTATTCCCAACGTTTCGGATTCTTTCCAGCATCCATGATCACGGGCAGACTAAGTTGGTATTTGTCTGTATCTCAATGTTTTGGAATAACCGTGTAATTAAAAGTATTGAAGATCTAAACATACCTATACTTAGTAACTAATGCAACATTAATAGTAAGTAATTTGTTTATTAATAACTGATACTCCTTTTGTTGTGAGAATTTCCTTCGAAAAATATTTGCCGTATTTTTCAATTTTGTTATATAAAAATATAATCTAAGGTGATTAAGTAAAAATGATTACTACAAACTTAATATACTGTGTCATCATATCTTGTCCTAATAAATGCAGAATAATGCACCTAATTTCAGTATTTTAGAATTTATTTACTTAATCACGTGAGTTTCGGTTTCAGTTTCGGCGAAACTGAGGCCAACCGAACTTTCGGTTTTGGTTTCGGTTTCGGCCCGAAAACCAGTTTCGGTCGGACTCTACTTTTGACAAATAATGCACTTCTGGTCACAAGTCCGACGAAGTTAACCAAATTTTGTTTCAGTAAGGCACCACGAAAACCTAGTACTGTACGAGGAAATTGCCTGATATTCGCGGAAATAATGCTGGTTTATTATATAAAATGACCAAAAAAAGTGCTACAAATTTATTATGATCATCATCACAATCATTTAATGAGTTCGTTTCGTAAACTACTTTAAAACATCATCATTGCACTTCATGATGGCACTTTTGGGATACATGTTTTGTTATTAGTAGAAAGATGTTTATAAAAAATACGTTTAATAAAGATAGGAATATTGTAGATATAAATTGATATCAAGAATAATTTTATAGAATATTTGGGTAATAAATATTTAATAATACCTAAAGGTGATCGCTCGTTAGAGTCACTAGGAACTCCAGTGTGAGGCGGTGCAGGGTAGGCCTGCACCGCCTTCACGATGAGTCAACGTGCGCTCCACTGGTTGACGCCGTGTCGCCCAGCAGTGGAGTCAGTTATTTAAATACTTTTGTCTTTTTACTGATGATATGCTTCGTGACTTAGGTTTGTGGAATGCCTCATCTATAACTTATGTATAAGTACTCTACTGCCTCCGACTAGGTGGGCAAAATTTTGAAAGAAATCGCCAGATGTATATACGAATACGTAGGCTGATTTTAAAGTGTTTACTTAAAGTGTGACTAAGAATCGCTGCCTGTATCTGTATACGAACCAGCCGCCGACAGTCAATCTACTGTCTAATTGGTTGCGGTGAGTAGCACCGTGGAGCGCAAATGTTTCTAGGTGTGATGTGTGAAATGTGTATTGAAACATGTTGTAACCGCTTTTCTAGAAAAATATACGTTTTAGGTTAAAAGTTTAGGTGAGCCGAAAGCTACAGGTGTTACCGCACTTGTTGCTTCAAACGGTGAGTATAAACTCTTAGTTTATGACACATTACAGGGTAAAAAATTTGTATAATTACACTAATAACATAAGAAAGCCATCATTAATTATACATTTAACTAAAACAGTTCGTCGTAGTTAAATATTAATATGATTTAAAATCCGCAGTCGAACGATGGCAGCCTCGTACTGGTAATCGCAATATGAGTCGTCTCCACGTGACGACCTGTGCAACTGTACTGGAAGTGGATGCAGGTGGCGCAGGATCGAATTTCTTGGCGGCTAATATGGTGGCCTATGAAGAAGTATTTTATGTACGACGTGTTATTTTATTTTTGTAATATTGTATGACTTTTGAAAAAAAATCCTTTTTATCTTGCTCAATTATTGTTTTAATATTTTGCGACCGTGTGGTACGTGTCCACGGCGTTGGTGTTGAAAATACGTGCCACGAGTCGAAATTGGAGCGTGTTTTTATTATTTTACTATGTCAGGCAAGCAGTCAGGCCACCTGATAAAAGTGTTCACCAATGCCGAGGGAGACAGCGTAGAATACACCCTGGTATTGATATCGGCAATACCAGGGTGTTACTACTTGCCTACTTGAGATATAAGATGTTACGTCTCATACAGCTAGTAAATATTTTCTCACGGTACCCATCAAACCTGAACATGACGTTGCTTGCACGAGCTTTGCGCCGTAATTAATTTATTTTATGTCGTTACAATAATAATTGTTAAATCAATCATTATTATACCGACGTATAAAATATTACCGCCTCCACGGACTTCGGAAAAAACAAACAATTTTTTTTGATGGAGCTCGTGCTCTGTGGAATAAACCTAGTAGAACATAACCGGGTTCGGGGCCCGTTGCCACAGGCGCGTCTCCCCGTAAGTGACTTACTTCACCAAGGGCTCCCAGAAGGGAGCCTGAGGCTAGGCTGTCACTTTTCTGGTTCCCGTTAGCATGCTGAATCGAGGGCTGCCCAGGTGGGCCGACGCCTCGGCTCGATTCAGATGCTTTGCAATGATCATTTAATAGCTAGAAGAGCTCTATCTAAATTTACTATCACTTCTGAAAGCGTTGGCGCTGCGAGAAGAAGTGGCGCAAGAAACTCCAGTAACGCTCCTATCTAATATGGTGTTAAGCTACAGTGTCATATAGCAAAGGGTGTGAGAGATTGACCTCACCGATGGGGCCGATGTCATGCGTGTGTGTGATGTCCTACACTCTAAGTGTAGGGTGTGTCTGGCTACTGCTAGGGTGTCGCTACCTAAGCCTTAAGGGCAGTAATTAAATTCTTGTATTTAACAAGAAGGGAAAACCTAGCCATTGCGTCGCCGGCGGCGGCGGCGAAATCATCTGCTGCTTGATTTGGCCTGTCTAGATTAAAAGATCTAGCGACTTTAAAAATGATGCTACATTGTTGCCAGTGCTGCCATTGCTATGGCTAGCATGCTGGCTCTTTGAGGCGGCGGCGGGCCGCTGTGCGCTCGGAGTCGGCTCCGGCGCTGGCTGTTGCCACGCGGGGCGGAACTGCCAAGCGTTGGAAGGACGGAGGGGTGGGAATGCGGTGCTATTTGAAGGATTGGGTGGTCGCCTGGAAGAGGCTTCCCTCGGGATCGCAGGGACTCTGCGTTTTGGCGCCTTAGGGCAGGAGGTTCAAAGGTGGCGAGGACTTCTTTGTCCTTGGGTCTGGGACAGGATGCGGTACCGTGATCCCGGGCATTTGACGCAACGGGGCGTGCGAACAGTTCCGCGCAGCGTGGCCGAATTTGGCAGTTGTGACACTGCCCTGGCAAACCGTTAGAATGAGGCCGCTCAAAGAGACGGCCGATCCCACACGAGTTGCTCGACATCGTAAATGCGCTTACCTTCCTTGGTGCGCTCGAGCGTGACTAGCACCATACCATAAGGGCGTTTGGTGCGTGGGTGGTACATCCGTTGTACCCCTAGGACGGGAATCTCTAATTCCTTTAATGCCGAAGTTATCTCCGAGCATGGGATCTCCTTAGGCAGCCCTTTGACCACTGTCCTAAGTACGCGCTCATCCGGGAGCGCGAATGTGTGATATTGGTGTTCCTTTTCCCGGAGGAATAAGGTCACCTTCCTAAAATCATCGGAATTCTCTAATTGCAATTTGATCCCCTGATTGCTATCAGAGGCCTCAAATTTAAATCTGTTAGATAGGGCCGAGCGAATCTCGACCCATTTCTCCTTCTCGCGGAGATAGATGGGCGGTGGGCGTTTCCCTACGAGTAGCCGTGCCTGGGAAGGCTGGGACGGCTGGGCGGGGCGAGGGGCCGGGGGGCGCCTAGGATCGGCGGGATGGATGGATGGGATATTTGTCGTCTGGGAGGACGACGGTTTAGGAACCTGCTGAGGGCAGGTTGTTGGGATGTCAGGCTTTGCAGCCTTGACGGGAAGGACGGGTGTGGGTGATGAGGTGCGCACCTTGCGCTTCCTCTTGGATTTGACGGTTTTGAAGCCGTCATCTGGATTGGTTAGCTTTGGGTCTCGACCTCCATGTCCGATTCCGTGCGGATGCTAACGTCGACATAATTGTCGTCGCTATCATCGTCAGGGAATGGCCTGGACGGTCCGGGAGTTGAGGTGGGAGTAGGCTGGTCGGGAAGGTAGTCGGAGATCAGCCTGTGTACTGCGTCGGTGAGCTTCATATATAATTTTTACCGAGCTTCTCGCTGATCGCCTTGGTGTCGAGACTAAAGCGAGTAGCGAGCTCCCGGTCGACCATTACGCCGATTGTGACTTGTTTAGTTGAGGCGAGACATCTGTAGCGTCATCTGACGCAATCTGATGACCCGGCGGTTGCCGGGCGTAGTTTCCTACCGCCCTGGGAGGAGGTGTGTCTGACTGCTTTCTGAAACAAGAAACAGAATATTAAAACGTTCGGTGGGCCTAGTAAAGTTGTGAAAACAACTTGTTCGGCCAGAAACAGAATTAATTAACCCTAAAACAAGATTTGCGCTTAGCTACAAGCGGCTACAACACAATTGTGTTATGCAAACGGGTTTGCACAGCTGCGTACAAGCCGACCGCTTGAGGTAGCGCAATAAATTCAAAGGCTCTGTGAGCGCAGGTGCACTCATAAACGCAGATGGCGCAGCGAGACGATTTCACGGCGGCGGACGATGACTTCTGCGAAGCGAGCTTGAGACTTGCGGCGAACACGTGCGGTCGGTACCGCTGCTGGAGCGCTCTGTAAACAAACCATTCCGCACTGCCTAACTTTATCTTTTTACGTGAGGGACATGCCTACACGTACCCGTCTTTGCGTATGTCGACAGTCAAGGACGGCGTATATCTGACTGAACCGCTTTTTTATAACGTTATTCCTTGCTTTAACGTTACGCCTCTAGGGTGGGGTCACAGGAGCACTTTGACACTCTTCTGAAATTCCACCAGCGCTGGCCGCCGAAGTTGAATCTGATGCAAGTGCCATGCGAAGTGCTGTTAATGAAAACTCATCGTTAAAGAAATCATTTTTTTTAAGCGTCGACTTATTTTTAACTCGGTATAAAAATATCGGCTTTCCATTGTTTTCTTTCTTTTACGTATTTTATTTTAAACAATTGTTTAATTAAATGTACTATTTACTGTATATATAGGACATAATAAGGTAAGTTTTCTCCAAATTTCATAAAAAAATTTAAAATTTTTAATCGAATTTTTCCCAAAAATATTGAAATTATTTGAAACGTGTTGTTACTACAGTTATAGGTCCTTTACCATTTACAACTTTGCCTCTTAATTTTTGCAAAGAACTCGTAGTTTTGCTGTTAAAACTCATTCACTATCATTTATTGGTACAATTTATTTATATTTTTATTCTTTTTGAAATTATTTGCCCTGGTCTAATAATTTTTATGGATTATCTGCCAAGTAAAGTTACTGGTGAGTGATGTAACGGTAACCAGTAAGAGTGTAAATATTAAAAGATGAATGAGCTGTTTAAATAATTGCTCAACTATTTTATAAATTACTTGTTATATATATCAATAATTAATTTCAGCTACGTCCAAGAAAATTAAAAGAATACAAAAATCAAAGAACTGAATTAACATATTAATCTGATCAAACTTTATAAGTGGTTGACATTTTTTAAAAGTAATTTATGTTTTTTAATGTCTCGATGCAATGATACAATTCAAATTCAAATTCAAATTCAAATATCTTTATTAAATATAGAAGTGTAACACTCGTTTATTGATTGTCAAGGACGCTACCATCGGTTCGGATTAGGTCGCCTCCGACCTGAGAAGAACCGACTAAAGAAACTTAGTGGGCCTTTTTGTCATGTTTTAAAATAATCAAATATATACATATAAATTTTCTTATGAGATGATACTATAATATTTCTTATGCTACATACAGTACTATCATACGTATATTACACTTGAAAAGCCTGGAGCGAGCATTCCATTACCAGGCTGTGTTATCATTTATAAATTCATTTATGTCATAATAACCTTTAACACATAAACGTTCCTTTCTACTTTTTAAATTTATTAACAGTTAAATTCTGAACGTTTACTGGGATTTTGTTGTAAAAGCGTATACATTGTCCCATAAAGATTTACTTATTCTTCGCAGTCTAGTTGCTGGAAGAATTAAATTGTTTGTTTCTAGTATTTATGTTATGTGCATCACAATGTCTAAGAAAATCATTTCTATTTTTTGCACACATTAGGTTTTCGAAATGTATTGAGAAGTAACGGTTAGTATTTTAATCTCTGGGAATAATTTTCTCAGAGGATTCCTTGGGAGCCAGGTTATAAACCGCTCGAATAGCTCGTTTTTGGAGGACAAAGATCGTATTAGTATCCGCGCACTTCCCCAGTAGAATGCCATAAGTCATTCCACTGTGGAAATAGCTAAAGTATACTAACCGGGCCGTCTCCACGTCAGTTAATTGTCTGATTTTCTTGACAGCATATACTGCAGAGCTGTGTTTATTCGACAGTCTATTAATATGAGGGCCCCACTGCAATCTGGTATCTATTGTTATTCCCAGAAACACGGTTGACTCAACAACGTCTATCTCTTCCTCATCTATAAACACTTCACATTTACTCGGTCTTACATTTGGAGTCATAAATTTAATACATTTTGTCTTCTTCTGGTTCAGTAGCAAATTATTGACGCTAAACCAGTGCGCAACTCTAGAGAGTATTATTTACATCGTCATTTATTGATGTGTGTCGTTTAACTTTAAAAATTAAGGAAGTATCATCAGCAAATAATACTATCTCGTCGTTTTATTAATAACATATAGTAAATCATTTATATAGATGAGAAGAGAAAAGGCCAAGAATAGACCTCTGGGACACCCATATTTACCGGGGCCCTGGAGATCTTTAACCATTCACCTCAACCCTCTGAGTTTGGTGGCTCAAGTACGAAGACAGAAGACTGAGTGCGGCGTTTCTTACACCATAGTGACGTAATTTTCGGACCAGAGTTTCATGCTGTACGCAATAAAAAGCTTTTTTGAGATCGCAAAAAATGCCTAAGGCATCCTGCGACGCTTTCCAAGCCTCAAAGATGCTCTTAATGAGCATAACGCCAGCATCAATCGTAGAGCGACCCCTAGTAAAACCGTACTGTTTGTTATTAATAAGACAGTTACTGTTAAAATGTTTCATTAATTGGTTTAATAATAGTTTTCAAATATTTTACTAAAAGTAGGCAAAATGGAGATAGGTCTTAAATTATTAGGGTTCATATTACACCCTGATTTGAAAACCGGTATAATTTTACTGTGTTTCATTAGTTTAGGAAACTCGCTTCTCTGGATGCTTACATTAAATATTGTTGCAAGATGAGGTGATATTACATCAATAATCGAATTTATCACCTTAACAGAGATTCCCCAAAGGTCTGCGGTTTTTTAAATATCAAATTGTGTACATGCACTTATAATGTCCTTGCTACATACATCAGTACAATTTAACATTTTGTACATTCAATAACATTATCTTTTAATAGTGATTCGGCAACTGTTGGAGAAGACAAAAGTGACTTGGTAGTTGAAACCGGAATGTCCGAAAAAATCTCTCGAAATAAGTAGCAACATCTATGTCAGCTTCAATTGTATGGTTATCAACATTTAAAGTTATTTTAGAGCTGCTCCTTGCGGCCCTTCCGGTTTCCTATTAATAATATTCCGAGTCATTTTCACTTTATCTGATGAATTTTTAATTTTATTTTTAAAGTATAAACATTTAGTCAGATAACACACTTTTAAATATTTTAGAATAGACGCTAACATGTGCAACAAAGTTATTGTTATGATTACAATATTTTATTGTTAAATTATAAGAGACAATGTTACTTATAATTTCAAAATGATTTAATTATTTTATAGTATCCGCTCAAACTTATAGTTCAGTTCAGACAAATAAGCCAGTTGCAACAAATATTAAGAAATTGACGATTAAGGTTACGCTTCATTACAAGCATAATTTAATTTGATTTTTTTCTCCTGAGACTTGATATTAGTTTGTTTAAAAATATAAAGAAATTCATAATTGCTCTACATACTGTGAATGGCGGTAAATTTTAATTCAACTTGTCTTGTTATAGTAAATACACATAAAAGATAATACTGTAATAAAAAGTTCTAACCTTAAAAAACACGAGAATGTTTTATTTCAATTTAAAACGGACTAAAGTAAAAAAAACTTATCTTTAGCACTCTGCGTATGATCTCGTTCACTGTTTACTTTAACACAAAGTAATTTTTCACAGGTGGTATATGACTGGTGGCGAAGAATCGTCGCACTCGATCTGTCACCGACAACGGTAATGACATGAAACGTTGTCGAGATCTCAGAACTGAATGTTCGGGGCATCCTGCGTTACACCGAGACTCATTAAGGTTGCTGCACTCCTGACGGGGGCAACTCACCCTGCGATAAAGCCTCGCGCATAAGGTTTATACATATCAGTAGGTCCGCTCATTCTAGAGGCCAGCGTAAAAGAAACAAACCTTTTGCCTATATAAATTTCTATGTAACAAAACTTTATTCTCTCTTTTGAAGAGAATAATGTTTCGATTCTATTTTAGTTGTATTTTAATAGTCTCTATATTTTAGAAATTTGATTGATCAAAATTTAGGACATGTCACTTGGCTCGAATTAATTTTAATGTTGTAAGTTTTATAATTGTTACATTTACAATGAATAATGAAAGTTTTAATTCCGTATTAATGTCAGTGGCCTTGCATGTCTTGAGAAAAAGGCTGTAACAACTTGTTGCATTGCAAGGCAGCAACGTTATTGATAAAGCTAGTACCTGCTTTGGCTTTTGTTGGAAAACTTCAAGCCGAAACTAAAAACTCCTTTTGACCTTAAAATCATTGAAATCTCGGTTTGCGTAGATCGACCAAATAAAGTTAAACACTAAGCATCCGTAGTGTTTAAAGCATATAATTAATTATAGAAATAATTATTATGAACAAAAATAAAATTTTATAAATGAATTACAAAGTGACGAAAGACTGATAATTTTTTCGTTATTCAGTACAAAAATATAATACTCAAGAAGATACATTTATGTAATTCATTAAGATATGATAAACAAGATAAATCTATCCAAATATTTCAAATGACTATTGATATGTAATATAACAGCCTGTTTTTGCATAAAAATAAATGTTATATGTCTTAAACATAACTTTTAGAAACCTAGAAATCGTTTTTCCTAACCTTACCAAATCGAATTAACTTCTTCAAATGTACAAATTTACAAATGTACGGAATGATGCCTTACTAAGAAAAGCTTCCTTCATCCAATTTCTTTATTAATATTATGACGAAGATTGATTTGTTTGTATGTACGTTTTAAATAGGTTCTAAAACTACTGACCCAAATGAAAATTTTAATCCACTACAAAAAGCGATTATATATCATTTAAAAATTATTAATTTTACGGCAAAGCCGTGGACGGTCTGAGGTGCTTTGCGCATTTTATGAAAGAGTCCCTCCACAAACCGGCTACTGTCACTATAACAAACTTTCGATAGTAAAATGTTCCTTAAAAGAAAATAAAATACATCGCCTGTACATATTAAACAATCAATTGTTTTTAAAAGAATTGAAAGTAAATTGATTACCTTTTAGTTATATTAAAACTGACGACCTGCTCGTTTCGCAGAGATGCAGTCAGTTACACCAAAAACCTGATCTGGTGCTAGCAGTTTTGCAAAAACTATTTTGATAGTGTACTCAAACCCACTAACCAGCATTGGACCAGCTTGGTGGATACGGTTCAAAAACCACTTTATAAAGAATGCGTGTATTGAGGGAGGTCTATGTCCAGCAGTGGACTAATACAGGCCTCAATAAATGATATAAAAAGCATGAACTAAAAATGTCAACATATGAAAGCGATTTTAAGTTCTTATTTAAAGCTCTATGAGAATACTTATCTGCTATTAATGATTATTTGATATCGTTTAGTTAATAACACAATTAACAATATTTATTTTCTACTGTCAATTTTCAGAATCGATTTTTTATACTTATCTTTCCCATAATTATTAGATACATTAAATAAGTTACCGTTACTTGATTAATAAATAAAAATATTGTTTTCAAATAGTTGTTGAGAAGGCCGTACAGATGTTTGTAAGTTGTTGGACGTTAGTCGGCTAAAATCCAACAGTTTTAAACCTTTAGACACAATCATTAATTGATACATAAACTGTTAGCTATTTTCCGTAAAAATTCTACCCCTGATAACCAATCTACATTGCAATCTAGGATTCGAATCACCCATGAGGAAAGCCGAAACGCAAAAATATTAATAAAACAATTCATTTATTCTACCTTCACTCGTTATTATATTGAAATATGAAACCGTATTAAAAGAAATTGTTTTCTATATAATAATGATATATTATTAACAAACAAATGCTATCCAAGTTCACAGAATCCTATTGATGCATGATGAATTAAATTAAAGCTGAATTAAAGCTTCTCTTTTCTTCTTTTGTTCAATTAACGGTTTTCATATAAGGTAACGTTATGTGAAATAGAACAAAGTTACCTGAATTATCTGGCAGCAGATTGTGAAGTGGACTCATCTTTATGCTTGGTAATATACTTTTAATGCAAAACTTGTTTTAATGAAATGGAATAATGGGTAAAACATCTCAATATATTGAACTCACTGAGACCGTTTTCTAATTTCCTGTACCTGTAAGATATTTCATTAGATTGCCTTAAAGCAGTTACAGTGGTATTCTGAAAAACAAAACAGTTTTTCAGACACCATAAATAATATAATAGTACCTTTTTGATAGGTTGAACATGGCATTAGATGCATATAGCATATCTTTTACTGTTAATATTAAGATCGTTATAAATCAAATGTGACAATAGGTTCATAAATAGAATTTCAGGAAAAGTTCTTAAAACCTTAATATAAAGCAGTAATTGTATAATGGATCCCATCCGTGTCAGTTTAAAGGAAATGAAAAGCTTCGAGCTTGAAAAGGTCTTCAAGCGAAGCAGACGGATACCATCGTATAATAATCGATTATACTGATTTATTACCTCTTGTCAGAGTTTTGACTTTAATACAAAGAATAGTATACATAAAATAATTAAACCAAAGCTTAATTAAATAACATAGATTGATAAGTGTACCTGCTCTGAACAGAACTGATTTAATCATATAATTAATACTTGGCACATGAAAAAACACCGACAACACGTTGCGCTGTGAGTAACGTGGAAGTTTATCACAATACGATAAGATGCGTTCCTAATGACGAGTTAAAAGTCAAATAAGTTTATTTGTTACTAAACGCAAAATTGGCTCGGACTGATCGCCTTGCAATTGCACAGCGGCGCTTGCTTCGCCACCGGACTCTTCCTAAATCCTTAAAAAAATTACGGGATAATCGCGGGACTTCGTACTTCGGACTTCGGACTTCATATGTCCGATTTTATACCTAACGCATACTCCATAAGGTTGATGTCAGTGACCTTGCGCCAATATAAATAGAGGTCTAATTTTTATTACATGTACCACTTAATATGCCCAATTAGTTATCCATTTTAAGACACTTTTTTCTTCATGAAAAAGCACATATTTATAACTAATTATGTGTTTAAATAATTTCGCCTTCTTTATTTACATTTTGTTTGGCTATTCAAAATTTTAAAACTGTTCCAGTCTGTCAACAGTCAACATAAAAATGTTTGTGTTGTTCAAAAGTAAAGTAGCTTAAAATTATATTTTACCTGTTACATTTTAACGCTCACTTCTTTTAACCTGACCATTAATGACTAACCATTAATTAATAAATAAAAACGCATTTTATATTCAATCTTAAACTATTTGATATTAAAAATGTTATAAAAGCAAGAGAAAATACGGTAGGTGCTTAATGTTCTTAATCATACCATCAAAATGTAATACTTTTTCATTTATGATACTACTAGTGTTACTGTAGTAAATACAAAAAAAATAATAATTAAAGTGTAAAATTTTAGTGTTAAGAATGACTAGTTATGTACGATAGGGAATTATTCCGTCTTAGACGAAGATTTCCTAGAAAATTTGTTTTTAATATTAGCATCCTACCAAAAGTCAGATTTTGGTGTCAAAGTTGCAGCCAAATTTGGTAGAAACCGAACCTTTTACTACATAGTCTCCGACTCGTTATTAGTAGGTTATTAATATTCAACAAATTCAAATAGTAGAGCAAAATTGTAGCAAAGTAAGTTTATTATTGTAACAATCGAGCTTAAACCAGTCGATTATAGTTCAGACAACAATTCCATATCCAGTTATGTAATAGAGAGTGATAACTATTCTACGAGGGGATCAAAAACTAGTTAGGACGACATATATACTCTTTGATAAGAAAAAATACTAGCAGGGGTAGCTCAAAAATTTGATATAATAATAAAGAAAGTAATTTTCGATTCCTTTTCTTTTTCTAAATATTTTTGCATTTATTTCTTCGTATCGAAACACGTTCTTCGAAATTGAGAAAAACTAAATGTGAGCCTATTTAAAAAGTTAACGACACAAGAGATTTATTGCGATTTGGAGGCAACATAATAGAACCTGCTAGAGCCTAGAGTATTCAATCCATATTAAAACATCGAAAGTGAGAAATGCAATGGAGACGAACTCAGAAGTGACTTTGGTAATTAGTTACTTCGGCCGTGGAACCACTCATTAAGTCCAATATTATGCAGCTTTAAGCCCCATGAAGAATACCATAAAAAGCGGGGTATCTATTTATCAAGACAATGCACAAGGCCAGCAGTTACAATGGCTGCCATTCAGCAAGCTGGCACCGGTTGACCATCCACTTATTTACCACATCTGGCACCTAGCGATATACGAACCATGTACGAAGACGGTATTAAGTAATGGGTTTTGCAGGACCAAGACATGTTTACAAAAAATGGAATAAAGCCTAGAGGAACAGCGCTAGACTCGATGTGTAGAACGAATCGGAACTATGTAGAAAAATAAATTATTAAGTTTTCAATAGTCATTATATTCTACCTTATTTTCACCAATTTTGGTATCCCTTGTAAGTATAAATACAAACTATAGTATTAATTAGAAAGATCTAAAAATACCAATACCAAGTATTCAATTAAACAGAAAAGACTGATAATTTGATTATTGATAACTGATACACATTTTGCTATGAAAATTTAAATAAAAAATAACAAATATATTTTTATATATAACATTAAATAAATGATCACCAAAAACTTTTTATTCCATTTTATGTCCTAATGTAAATTAGTTATATATATATAAAAGGCACCAAATTTTAGTATTATAAAGAATTTTGTCCTTAACTTCGGTTTCGGCCGAAAAATTGGTTTATCCATTCTCTCTACTATTAAAAATTAATAACTCCAGAACCATTGATTGTGGATGAGGTATTCGACTCATAGATAGATAGGACACAAGCTAAGCCTTTAAATCTTTTACATCAGTTACCTTTCACCCTCTTCATGCATAAATTATGACACCCTAAAACAGTTTTTTATTCTTCTTCCGCCTACGAACATTTTTCTTTGTGCAAAAGAGTAAATAAATATATGGGTGAAAGACATAATAATTTTTTCTATTTCAAGAAAAATTTGCCATATTAGTTCAGGCGTTCTCGAGCAAGACTAACAAACAGCAGTATATGTTTAATTTACAATTTTATATATATAGATTAGTTTAAAAATAGTTTTTCAAAAAATACTTTGTAATCCGACAAATTACTGATCCAACGATAAGATTTTTATCTTATGTTGAATCGTTTATTATCCGATTTAAAATAGGCAAGGAAAAAAACAAACTCGTTAAGCACATTGGTAAGGACGTGAGCAATTTGTAACCATCTTAATCATGCATTCAATATTGGCCTATGCGAATGACAACAAAATGACAAAAATACATTCATGTGTCGGATTACACTGGGTATCGGGTCAGCCAGGGTCGGATAAGCAAAGGTGTACTATATCGAAATACAAACAATTTAAATGTAAAAAAAGATAAGATATTAAAAACTTGTAATAGTAGAATTGTTTGTCCGAATTTCAATATTTTGATTAGGTAGATATTTCTGCGTTCTCTGTAATTAGTAAAATATTAAATAAATTCTCGGAAAACAAATTTTTCATCATCAATAGAATTGTGAAAGCAGCTACTGTATACATTGGTGTTACGTTCCGGATTTAACAGAATTCGCCAGCGCTTTATTTCCATCCCGGAGTGCTTCATAAAATTTAAATTATTCTCAATGTTCCGTTGACTTGAAAATCCTAAACAGTTTAATTTCTCAATGTGCATAAGGATTTGAAAAGAGTAGGTAAAGATCGATCAAAACTGATTTTCTGGCTGGAAACCGAAACCGAAGGTTACGTGGTCAATTATAAAAATTCCTAAAATACTGTTATTAGGTACGTTTTACTCACTGTTACCTATTATCATTTATTATATATATTAAGTTAAATTTATATATAAAAAAATAAAAATGTTATAGTTATTTTTAAATTAAATATCTCATAGCAAAATGTTTTGTTAGTAACAGTAAGTCATTCGGGTATTATACTATTTTGCGAACCGTTGTCTGTAAGTGAGCGCGAGGGTACAAAGATACCATTGCTATTGTTTACATAAACTTACGAAATAGAAAGTAGCACGGTATTTATGCTTTGACACACTGGGTTCAACGATATCACAAAAGTAAAAGATTGAGATTCATCTTTTGGTTCGTTCTTAGAAAATGAAATATTTTCGTTTTGCGACTGAGTGACGCAATAAGAATTATTATCAAAATGCAAAACGTATGATGACGTTTGTCAAGTTTTACAATTTTGTAAAGATTTACAATTATAAACAGTATGTATTTTAGTAGGCAATTCACACACATGCGGACATTGATCTAAATAAAGAACACGTATTTAAATAAACGTAGTAATTTTTCTTACATAGTACACACTTCCCTTTACTATTAGAATGAAAAATATAACGCGATATGAAGGCATTGTGTACTTGTTGTTTCGGTTGCGAGCGAGATGCGTCCGGCGGGACACTATTATGCGGCCGATGATGACGGCTTGCGTAAGGCGTAGTATTTAAACGGGTCGAGTTATAATAAGTTGACTGATTGTTCATAAAAATTTAGATTGGAATCGAATGAAATTAGCGAAACTATCAAAAGATCTTCTTTGCGCGATTCCATCTCAAAAGTGTTAATAATGCTAAAAAGAAATTTCCTTAATTCAATAAGTAGAAACATAAAATCTGCCAGGTTATTAAGTTTTTGAATGCGCCAACAGCTGACAAATAGGTATCTAAAAACTAGTAAAAGTACTAGCGGAAGGTTGGCAAAATTTTAAAATTTAACAACTGGCGCTAAGGTACATGTGTCCTCATAGCGGTCAACTAGCGAGTTCTATATTAAGGATAATTTTCTGGATATGGTGTAATACCAACAAAACATTTGAAGCATTTCAGTAAAATTGCTTAAAGGTAATACAATTTGTCGTCATTGCTTAGCGAGTCTTTGTAATGAACGTTAGACTAAAAACTTATGTAAAATAAGGGCCGAATGTCAAATGTCACCGTCAAACGAAGCAATTTCGATCGGCGGTAACCGAGATGTTGTTTATCTTTTGAAGCGGGTTGTTATTCATTGCACAATGAAATGATGCGTAAAATATACGAATAAATTTCTTCGAAATCGGAAAGAATACATTAATCTATTTTAGCGATTGGATTAACAGTGATTAATAAAGCATTATAATTATCTTAATTAGTACTAAATTGATTTCTGATACCTTCTAACGTTTGAACACTGCTGAGAAATATTTATTTTCTTTCAACTTGAAGATCAAGATGACATGCATTACTCAAAAACCTATACCAGCAGTAAAAGTATGAGTATAATCTAGAGTGTTGAATGCAGCGTAGAAGAGATACATGCGTTTACTGTGCTTTAATATTTTGGTTTTAAAGTTGGAAAGGAAGGATTAAAATTTGTGAATAAAATGAAATACGTCATAAAAACTTGTATGATTTCGCTTATCATTTATTAAATAAAGACATAATAAAACAGTAAAACGTATTAACTGTATGATTTCAAAAATTTGCCAATTTACCCAAACCAATACTGCCACAACGAAAAACAGTGCGTCGCCAGCAGCGGATCCGTCCGCACGTGTTCGCTGCAGTCTCCTGAGTCAGCAGCGCAGTATTCATTGTCCGCTTCCGTGAAGTCGTCGCGCTGAATCATCTTTGTTATTGAGTGTATCTGCGCTCATAAACCTTTTATCGCACCGCTGATGTCAGTGCGGTTGCGATTTATTACGCTACTTCAAGCGGTCGGCTTGCGCAGGACTGTGTTTTGCAACTCGTTGCTTAACACAATTGTGTTGTCAGCCGCTTGACGAAGCTGTTTTATTTCTCGGCTGAACTAGTTATTTTACAACTATACTAGGCCTGTTGAACCTTTTAATATTTGTTTCTGTTAAAGAAACCAGAACCAGCCACTACATACCTCCCTGCCGATGCCTCCTTGGCGGGCAGGCAAGCGCTGGGACTCACAGATTACGTTGAGTGACGCAACCTATGCTTCGTCAATCGTACGCGCGACCCTAACCGGTACAATAGTCGACCGAGGCTGAAAGATCGCTTTGGTCCCAGCACCAAAGCGATCGTAGAAACTCGGTCACAAACTGTATCTTAAGTTCACCGACGCGATGTATATTTTGATCGCGGAGCATTGCCCAACCGCTCCTTCCCCTGCCTGTACGCCTGGACCGACTGAGCCATTCCCTGCGGATGATGACGACGACACCTATGTCGATGTCAGCATCCGCATGGAATCGGAAATGGACGTCGAGGCGTTATTCAATATACCATCTGACGACGGCTTCAAAACCGTCAAATGAAAGAGTAAGCGCACGGTCCTCACCCTCCACCTGCACCGTCCTTTCCGTCAAGGCAGCAAAGCCTGACATACCTACCACCTGCCCCAGTAGGCCACCAAATCGTCGACCTCCTAGATGGCAAAACCCACCCGTCCATTCATTCCGCTGACCCTAGGCGCCCCTGCCCCGCCTTACCAAGCCGTCCCAGCCATCCCAGGTACGGCTCCCTGTAGGAATTACCCCCGCCAATTTACTGCCGCGAAATGGAGAAGTGGGTCAAGATTCGCTCGGCCCTGTCAAATTATATAAAATTTGAGGCCTCTGATAGCAATCAGGCGATCAAACTACAGTTAGCCACACCCGACGAGTATCAGAAGGTAACTTTTTCTTTATGAATAAGGAGCACCAATATCATACATTCGCGTTCCTAGATGATCGCGTACTAAGGACAGTGGTCAAAGGACTGCTTAAGGAGATCCCTTGCTCTGAGATAGCATCTGCTATAAAAGAATCAAATATTCCCGCATTTTCGGTGCAACTACCACCCACGCACTAAACGCCCTTACGGTATGGTGCTGGTTATGCTAGACCGCTCAAAGGAAGGAAAGCGCATTTATGATATCGATCAACTATGTGAGATCAGCCGTATCCCTTTGAGCGGCCGAATTCAACGGTCTCTAAGTGCAGTGACACAACTGTCACTTATTCGGTCACGCCTCGCGGAATAGTTGCGTTAAATACATTGGGGATCACGGTACTGTCGATTGTCCCAGACCCAAGGACAAAGAAGTCCTCGACACTTACGAGCCCCTGTGTGCGTGAACTGCCGCAATCCCGGCCACACGGCCAACTACTTCGCTGCTCTAAGACGCCAAAACGCAGAGTTCCTGCAATCCCAGGAAGCTTGTTCCAGGAGACCACCACCAACCCATCCTCTAGCACCGCATTCCCACTCCTCCGTTCTTCTAATGCTTGGCAGATTCCATCCCGTGTGCCAACAGCCAGCACCGGAGGCGACTCCAAACGCGCAACGACTCTCCACTGCCTCAAATAGCCATATGCTAGCCATAGCATTGGCAGTACGTACAATAACTGGGCTTCATTTATAAAATCGCTAGATCTATTTGATCTAGACAGAATTCAATCAAGCCGAAAATGCATTTGCGCGCCGCCGCGACGCTTATGCTAGGTTCTCACTTCTTGTGGAATACAAGAATTTGATTAACGCCCTTAAGGCATAGTAAGTTACGACACCCAAGCAGTAATCTAACACACTCTACACTTAGAGTATAGGAAAACACACATTCGCGACATCGGCCCCACCGGTGAGGTCAAACTTACACACGCTTATGACCCTGTAGCTTAACACCAAATTAGATAGGAGCGTTGCTAAGTTTCTTGCGCCACTTCTTCTTCCAGCGCCAAAGCTTTAAGAAGTGAAGCTCTTCTAGCTATTAAATTATCCTTAAGAAAACATCTGAATCGACCCGGGGCGTCAGCCCACCTGTGCAGCCTTTGATTCAGCATGCCAACGGGTACGTTTCCAGTCAAAAAAAATCTAAAATTTCTTTTGGTTGGTCCACATGTATACGACAAATTGAACAAACATATTAATATTTATCCCCTTCTAAAATCCGAGGCCTAGCGGTATTGGCCCTTGCTTTATGAACCGGAGGAGGTGGGTTCGAATCTCGCGGGGAAAACAACTTTGACGGACAACAGAGACAATTTGGGCCTCTGAAAAAAAGATGATCCATGCGTCGGATGAGCATGTGATGCGTCGGTGCAACCACCAACCCGCATGGGACCAGCGTGTCATGGCCTTAAAACCCCTAATGGAAGGGCGTGTAATGACTTTTGTCCAGCAGTGGGCTAACGCAGGATGACGATGATTATTTCATTATCTACCTTCGTATCCAACACTATCATTTATCGTCGTATTTCCCTTTACACTCCATATAACGACTACTGCACCACTCACGTCAACACAAAGTAATACGCACAATTACCACAGACTCATCAACCATTTCTCACACTTCACACTTTGGCTTCCTTCAGTTGGCATAAAGAAAAAAATATATAAGGTTACAATGTAAAGACTTATTATATGTTTATAATATCAGATACTAGATAGAAACAGGCAATAATATTCATCATCATCATCATCATCATCATCATCGCTGAGACGCCGCAGGATTCGAACCCACGACCTTCGGTTTCTAAAGCACAGTCCATACCACTAGGCTACGAAGGCAATAACAATATTAAGAAAAGATTTTTACGAAACAACGTGAAAATATTGCCATTTTTTATTTATAAGTACGCAAGATGAGATGATTTGATTCAATTTACATCTTCAAGAGATTCAAATTTATTCATTCATGAATTTTGACAAATTGAGAAATGTACTCTTTTGAGCAAAATGAAGTTACTTATTCGTTTTGTAACTCGATAAATAAAATCGCTGTACAACTGATAAAAATTGTGTTTGACTGTCATTTTAATAATCTTAATAAAATAATCAAACTTTTCGGTTGCAAGTAAATTATCAAAGATCATGAAAGGTATCAAAAATTTTAATAATGACCTTTTCGATGATGCAATTATATTTATTTATCTGTTCTACCGTTTGTTTTATCCTGTCAACTTAAAATGCATATAAACCACATAATATGATACTTAAAGCCGTTTTAATGTACGAGCATTATCTCACCGCTAGATGAAAGCCGGAGTCAGCGATATATAGCGAGGACAGTCGAGGTGTCACTAAATGTCAACCATCACTATCGAGAGACAGGATCCAACGGCCACAGACTAGAGAATGGCGACCGCGCTGCTGCACAGCACGGAAGACCTATATTCGGCTTACATAATGCTCCAAAATCACTTTTAACGGGAATTGCCATCGCTTTCCACTTCAGAGTCCTCAGAGTAAGCAACCCAAATGGAATGACTGAAAGAACAAGACTTGTGAAACCTAATTCGAAACCGTTTAGACCCGCTAACGGCCCAACGTTGGAACGAAGTCATCGCGTTTCGAACAACGATTTCACAGTATACCCCCTTCAGTCACGTCTAAAGAGCTCAAACTTGCGCCGGTAGATGAATGGGTGGTTATTAATAGAATGAAAATAGAAATGAGTTATCCACATTTACGTAAGATATCCTTCTTCGTTTAAGTTTATAATTTTCAGAAAACAAAATAATAATTTAATATAATAATTATGAACCTTATAACGAGAGTTTTATATAATTACTTACTGTAAACATTTTATAGAGTTGAGATTAAGAGAGTTTTATAAAAACATGGATACTTAAACATTATATAATTACTTACTGAACAAGAAAAATCTAAGGTTGGCTGGTAGAAAATACCTAAGGCATTACGCCTTTTGTATTTCAATTGCGCAAATAAGTACAAATAAATAAGAAAAATTAATTTTAGTTGGACCGATGTGTGGGGTAACATTTTCTAGTTTTCTCTGAACTCCGATTCGAATGAAACGTATCATTCCTCAAATTTGTCTGTGTTTCGACTTCCTTGAGAGTTTTTAAACATTTTGTAATAACTAAAACAAGGTGCGTTAACATTAATTTATATTTCGAGTGCGTTGCAAACTTTTGTTAGTGGAGGACTTTTTTAAAGTAAGTATTATTTTTGAGTATTCTGAGCTAATGTTGACAAATAGCAATGATAGAGCAATCGAAAATCAATAAAATTATAAAAATAAAGTTTTGTAAGTACTAAGAACTTAAGGGAGATTTCTCATAACCTTGGCTAGAAATTATAATTTTTTCAGCATAAACTTGAAAGATTGATAGTGGTAGGCATATTTCGTTATATGTTAAAAAAATATTTTTGTTGTTTGCTGTTTATTTGAAACATTTTTGTAATGAAAGTTCCCTAACGAGACAAGCGAGATACGATTACCGAAAACAAGAAAATACGCTTTCCGCCACAAGACGAGAGATGTTACATCTGGTGTAACAAATAATTTCGCTGGCAAACTTCAAACCGGAATGTAGTAGTGCTTTTACATAGCTGATTCGCCGCAGAGACAGGTACTAGCCCAGAGCGCCACTTGCAAAAGGGACCTGCCTCCTATAAACACTCTCCTCTTCTTATCGTAGTCAATTGTTGTGCCCTAGAGAGTTAGAAAGACATATGTTATGTTTGTTGACGTCTTTATTTAGTCAGTATTAATCATCCACAAAGTACCGGTAAGGTTAGAGAATATGCATCATTTTTAGACTTTAGATTTAAGTATATGTAGAGAGATAATAAAGTACTAAAGAAAAGTAAAAGTTTATCAGACGCGGTTCTCGTAAGTAATGTCGTTGACCCGAATCTGTTTTTATATTTTAAATCTACCAAATTATAGGCGTAGGTAATTAAATAAAAACTTTCTATAAGTAAACGTTACGATGCGTATCAGATATTGCTTTTAACACAGTGAAATCATATTTTAATATGTAATGACGATACACGAAGTGTTACTTCATGAATACAAGATGTACCGTTAATATAATATTTTATTGCTTGATGGGATGGCCAATGGGCTGATAAGGTTCTAGAGTGGAGGCTACGTTTAGGAAAACGCAGTGGCAGTCGACCCCTGACCTGGCGGTGCAGTAGCCGGTGCAAATTGGCAGCGAGTAGCAGGGATCGGCCGTCTCAGCGTTCACTGAAAAGGCCTATGTCCAGTAGTGGACTGTTAGGACGTGATGATTATGATGGTAATCCATATCAATGTTACAAATGCGAAAGTAATTCTGACTGTCCGTCTTTCTGTCTGTCTGTCCGTCCGTCGTTACGGTCCGAACTATTGAACCGATTTTGATGAAGTTTAGTACATGCTTGAAATAGATTCCAAGAAAAGACATGGCTGTTAATTTTCGTGATAAAAGTGGTGGAAGGTGTTGAAAAAGGGGATAAATATTCACATGGAAATCGTCTCTGTTAAACATAAAACTATAAAATGTTGTGTCTAGATACTGAAAACGAGCCATAAGTAGTGTTTTTCTACCAATTTTATAGTTTCAAACATTAACAGGATGACCTAGGGGTTGATACAGGGATGAAAGTCGATATGGCAATTCGTCGTCGCCAAAGCAAAAGCCATAAAACTTTGTTTCTAATGAATGGCAAATAAAATAAAATCTACTATTCAATTTATGGCTAGTTTTGCAAAAGCATAAATAATTCAGAACGAATATTATTCAAATCAAGCTGCCTCCGTAGTCTTGTGGTAAGGCTATGCTTTAAAACTGATGGTCTTCGAGATGGGCATGCAAACTTCGTCCCCACCAACCCACATTGGATAAGCGTCAGCGTGGATGTGGTCGAACCCCTAATAGAGAAGGAGGCCTGTTTCCGCAGTGGACTGACTACAGGCTGATGGTGATGAAGTACTCAAATGCCCTTGACTCAATAGCATTTCATTCCGCCAACTGTAAAGAATCGCGACATTTGAAACGGTCATTTTACCAAGCAGTAAAATCAAATAACAAGGTGATGGTAATATTCTTGTTACTATGCAATAAGGCGTAAGGACCGTCTATTTAAGTTATATATTATATTAATTAGAAATCTTTTATTTTCAATAAAATTTTCGATATGTGAAGAAACACTTTAAGAGATCCTTCATTAGAAGCGTAAAAATAGGTATTTGAAATTTTTAAGACGGAAAAAATTATCCAATAATTTTAAATTTATGTTGAGCAATTAAGGTGAGAGATGATGATTTTTATAGTTACGATTATTCACAAAATGGCGGCGTTTAATTAAAAGGGTCTTCGGACGCCTGTTTTCCCATGACTAAGAAAAGTGCTGCATATGTCACGCTTTGCTGTTGTCGTAAAATTCAACAAGTGTTATTCGTTTGCTGACATATTAAGTGGAAGGATGCCTAAAATGATGAAAAAGTGCAAAACTGAAATTTGCAGGCCTTTATTCTAAAGTTATAAGTTTTGACCTTTTTTTCGACAACGACTCCTCAAAAAAAAATCATTTACACTACTTTAAAACTTTGGTACATCCTTTTGATAATATTACTGATGTGATCTCCCAAAATTTCATTAAAATCGATAGATAACTTTTAAGCTACAAACAGAGTTTTGGAAATGTTGTTTCGAGATAATCGCGTTTAAAGTTTCAACATGTAAAAACTAATAATTGTAGGTGACTTACCGATTAATCAGCGATGCCAGGCGCGTACAACAGTCCTTTTTTCCAATGATTTTCGTCCTCAACTGTTTTCCAGGCAGTACGAGCTTCTTTCGTCTCAGAAAGACTCCATCTGTTTGCCGTACAATTCGCTCCTCATCCGAGTTTCGAAATTCTGCAGTTTTGACAACAACTATGTCCACACCATTCATAATCCTCAAAGATCGAAGAGAGTCATCATTGAATATATCAGCAGCGATGTGGGCCAGGTGGTGGTAGGTCCCAGTTTGCAGGAGACCGTCTGGGCGAGTACCACCGCGGTGCCTATTTCTGCCATGAAGCAGTAGTGTGAAAACACTCACTGTGTTCCGTTGAAGGAGCACCGTAGCCAGCGTATTTACTGGGTGAAGCAGGACTTAACATCCTGATGTCTCACGGTAGGCAGCGCGTTGGCGATACCACTGGTATTGCTAATGTCTTGGTTCGTGAATACTTCCCATCGGGTGGGACCTCGTCGCCTGCGTATAAAAAAAATTTAAAAATTTCAACAATTTTAAGCCGGTTCCAAATGTTTTGGACCAATCGCCAGATCGTCGAGTTAAACTTTCTTTGCATAAGGGGTAGCCCTCCCATACCGAATCATCTCTGGACTTTTTGATTTGGCGGAGATTCTTGAATCTTTCGATAACGGTTGAATCTTAATTTCGTTTTATTGGCACCCCTTGGGTCCAGTCGGGCAATATTCGGATTTGGCTTTTCTTTTGTTGAAAAAATGGTAAAAAGTAGCCATAATCTCTTTTTTATATTTTCAACACTATTTACATTTCTTTGATTAAACCATAATATTTCGTGAGTTTTTAAAACCATCCCGTTAACCCTCTTACGGAAAGTTTTTACTTTTCCGTTTCGGGATCTGGTGCCCATTCTCTTCTTGGAAAATGCATTCCTTTTTACAACGTAACTCGTCACTATAAGGACGTTTGAATTTAAATTTAATCCCATTACTTATGTAATTGTCATAATTTACGTTAATTTCTCTTTAGATCAAAACTTTTCTAATAGATTCAACCTCCATTTCCCCGGACCTTTTAAACTTGTCATCTGATCTTTCCCATTCCTCATATTTTCGTTGAATCTCATTTTTCCAGAAATTACAGGCGTGGATCCGCTTTTCACCTTCGCCTTTACCAGGTTGCCGATGGGCGGGTTAACCATCATGACAGAACCCCGCTTTTAAATACCCGAATACTTTTTTGTTTCCCTCTTTCATGCCCTATATTTTTTCACCTCTTCTTTGACAGTATTCTGCGTTTAAAATTGAATGAGGAATTGGCAGCTGCATAAATGTGCTCGGTGATCTTGGTGTAACTGCTTTAATTGAAACTGTTTTAATCACTTCCACTAATATCATCGCTCGTACTCGGCCCGAAATTCTCCCTGCTCGCATCAGTGAACTGATTTCCTGAAATCTTCTTTTATTCGCACATTTTCGAGCTATATTGCCTCGAGTTCCTTTGCGATGGTTTGGCATTTTATTTTCGTAAACACAACTGTTCAACCAACTGGCCAACCAATAAATAATGAGTTTTAAATAACAAATTTCATTTCGAAGAATTTTTACAAACCTAGGCTATGAAACAACACTACTCCTCTAGATAAATCTATATCTTTGAATTTATGTTTTAATAAAAAAAATCTTTTTCTGAGTTCAAACTTCATTGCAATGGTACTTTTGAGTACAATAAAACATATTTATATTTAAAAGGATTATTAAAACGAAGATTGAAGACTTGTGGAGTTTGTCTATTTGGATAATTAATATGGTTATTCAGGAGGTATCCCTGTATTGGCGTAATATTTAATACATGCCTTTACATGTATCCTATTCCTCTTAACTTCTAATACTTTTGAATACTAGTGGCGCGTGTCTATCCACACGCTAGAATGAACCGACGACATTGAAACTACCACTCTGTCTCTATATTACCGGCATTTAGTAAGATTTTTGAAAAAGGTTTAGATCAGTTTTGCTCTCATTTTTAGACACGTAATCACATATATGAGCGGCTGCCAATATGATTTTACTATAGGTACGTTTACAATAAATGCTGATGTGCAATTTATTATATTATGTTATACGGCGTAGGCAGACTATGACAGCATTGGTGTCTTCTGTGACATTTCTGAGGCTGTAGATTATATCACCATCTTAATAAACTGGTCTTCTATTGCGTGCGCGAACCTATCGAACTAACCGAACCTACAGAATGCTAAACATCATAAAACGTTTTATAAATTGACAATATTCTCAATCTTACAATGATTTAATGTAATCATAATTTGTGATTAATGTTCAGAATAATGATAGATAGAGATAAACCGATTTTCACAAGACATGTCTCAAAACCCTTGCACATGATTAACCTTAAATGCAAATAAAACTAAAATATCTTTATCCGTTTTTACGTCAGGGGTTAATAAAATGGACAATAACAATGAACACACGGCCAAATCACATTTTAGTGACACATATTATTAAAGACGAACAGTTACTGGGAATAATTCTTAAACTTTAAACTTAAATTTAAAAATACTATTCCTTGTCTTATTTGTTTTTATTTGCATACGAAGCCTGACGAGCAGTCATGCCATCTGATGGAAAGTGGTCACTGACGTCCATTGATACCGGTAATACCAAAGAATCACACTATGGTGATTCTATTTGCCGATAATGAATAGAAGTGAGACATAGGATGTTACGTCGCGTTAACCTAATAAATACGCTGGCTACGGTGCCTTTCAAGTCATAACACAGTACTGTTTTCATACTACTTTGTGGCAGAAATAGGCAACTCGGATGTACCACCCAGACAGCCGGCTGTAAAAGAGGACCTATAAAATTTATTTATTTATTTAGTTATAGAAATGAAGTAAACATTACTACAAGCATTATAGTTATAGAGTTATGTATATAAAAGACAAGTTAATATCACTTCAAATAAAGGTATAAATATAATATTAAATATTATTGCTAAAAATTACAAAAAAATCAAGAGTTACATAAAAGTATTATTGGTAACAGAAAATCTTGTTAAATATAGCTATATTTTGATCTAGCCTATAAGGTTAAGCCACCATTTGCAATAAAAGGGATTATTATAATGAGCCTTTGAAAGGATCCGACCGCCATTTATTATCCATACATTATAAATTTCTAATATATAAGGCAAATCCACCGTCTTGTCTGCGGTGGAGTCCTCACTTTCCTACACCATTAGCTCACAATGTGCTTAATTGTGATTAATAAAATGTTTATAATTAAATAACGAATAATACTTATATGCTTATTGTTTTGATTGTTGTAAAGACATTTATCTTCAATATTCGCGAATGCGAATGCGAATATTTAAAAATTTTAATGTTAAAAATTAGAACATTTTATAATTCCAAAAAAGCGCGCGTAGAATGTTCGACAGGTTTAACGTTTCGGGTCGCCATGTTTAAATTGAACGTAGCCGAGCCGATATTGTTAATTGAATGAATTTAGCCACAGAAAGTTCATTCTACAAGCTTTGTTTTGTTTTGAGGTTAGTTTTATGTTATTTTCAAAACTAACTGATATTTAAGAGACAAAGTAGCATAAAACATGAGTAAATCACACGACAGCAAAGTTTGGACTTATTTTTAATATGTGATGAATTCAAACCTTACATACTTGTAACAAGGCTGATTGATGTTAGATTTAATAAGACCTCTGAAGATTTTTTTTCATAAATGAGACTTTAATTTAGTATGATTTAACAAAAATATCTAAGTGTTATCTATTGTATTATTTTTAATATGCATGCAAATAATAATTTTCTTTTGATTATTAAAACATTCGCTTTAATGAAGCAAAAATTATGCGAATATTTGCTTAATTTTTGCGAATGCGAATGCGAATATTGAAAATATGCAGATATTCGCGAATGCGAAGGCGAAAATAAAGAGAGTAAGAAAAGGAGATATTGAAATATAAAACAATCCATTTATTGTAATTGCTGAACGCAGCGTATATTATTTGGAGGATCAAGGGCCACAAAACATCAAAGCATCTCGTCCACGACGAAATAATTCCATATCGTACATAATTATATA
Organism: Lamproptera curius; assembly: GCA_029286875.1. Lineage (NCBI taxonomy): Eukaryota > Metazoa > Arthropoda > Insecta > Lepidoptera > Papilionidae > Lamproptera > Lamproptera curius. Next base: position 47,595 of record JAGSMT010000407.1, on the reverse strand, counting down.
TTGTAAACACCAAAATTTTACACCTTAATTTTTCAATCTTCCCGCTTTATCACAGTAGTATTACATTGTGAGGGTACATTAAGTACCCACTTTATTTTTGCCCTTGCTATTGTAAGCCTTTTATCAACAAATAATTTAAGCTTGTGTTGAAAAAAGATAATTATTTATATTAGTTGATAATTTTAATTTAATTTATATTAATATATTTCTTTAGATAGTATAGAATAGTTCGTTTTGTAAAATAAAAGGAGGAGCGTTCAAATCTAACAGGTAACTTATAATAATTTTATGCTACTTTACTTTTGAACAACACAAACATTTTTATGTTGACAGACTGGAACTTTTCTTATAATCTAGGATAACAAAACAAAAAGTCGAAAAGATTTAAACGCGTAATTAGTAATAAATATGTGCTTTTGGTGACAAAAATGTCTTAAAATAGGTAATTAGTGGTATATCTTATAAAAATTATAACTTATTTTATATTGCGCACAAGGCTGTCAACATAAACTTTATGTGGTATGCGTTAAAGTATAAATTCCGTTGTACATGCGGAGCTATTGGTCTCCGCGCGTTGTGCGTCAGTTCTCCGTAAATTTGATCCGGGAAGGGCGGGAGGTAAGGGCTCGGGAAGCGTCCGGCCGTAGCGCTCGCAGTTGCAAGGTGCTACATTGACTCGCGGGCCCATATCGTGGAGTGCCAATAGTAAATCGAGTGCGTCCAAGCCAACGCGTTGGAAGTAAGCTTATTTAACACTTTGTTTTCATTATGATATTATACAAAAACAATAAATAAAACTATTGCATCCTATTTAAAATTATTGAGGATTTATTTTTAATCCGCAAAATTTTCTAAGGCAACAAGTGTCTAACTCAACAAGGGTTCGCGTAAACACAAAAGTTGACATAATCAATAAGTGTGATTTATTTAAAGTAACAAAATTAAGAACTTATTTCAACGAAGGGCGCGAAAAAATATTCAAACTCCGCCATGAAATAAAGAATGTTAACTTTACAAAAGTTATGTTATATTCACGTTGAGTTTTATTAAAATTAGCAGTGTTTTCTTGCCAACTTGACAAAAATCTTTTTACCGTCGGTGCAACCGTAAAGATTACCGATTTTATGATGCTCCTATTGGTGAGAAGGCGCACACTCTAAATTAGGTTTATCCTGTTTAGATAACATAAGGTGATTGTAAAATTATATTCCTTAAAAATACTTTGTGAAAATGTTATAGATTAAATAAAAAACACTTATTTTACATCCTGTCCTTGCTACAGGTTTTGGTTTTCATATGCAGAGGGCGACATTAATGACCACTGTTTAAAGGTGATCTTACTAGCCTAAAACCACTTAATCAAATAGTGATTATACATGAAGTTGAGAAAAACTTAAGAAAAATAATCTTTATTTAAAACGAGCTCTAATTATTGCTTAATATAATTAATTATTACATTATGAAATAAAATTACTTTACGGATTTCATCGCGTTTATTTTACATTTTAATTCCCGACGTTTCGAACACTTTCTAGCGGCCGTGGTCAGGGGTAGACTCACGTAATTTTATTTAATAATGTATAATATTCGCGCAAGCAATAGAAATAATTATTACACTTTATAAGTTCATTGTTACCTTCTACAATAAGAAACCTTCTTCGTCTATGATCTATAATTCCATATCGTGCATAATTATATAATTTTAATGCTAAAACTTAACACCTTACTTATTTAACCTTCCCGTCTTTGTCGCAGTTTTATTTTTGACGGACTTCCCAAAAAGGAAGGAGGAACTCAATTCAGAGCGTTTAAATTTTGCATTTTAAAAATTACAATGAGGTATATTAAAACTCATTACCCTCAATTTAGAATAAGCTTACATAAAAGTTAATGAATTCAAAGGATTTTCATAATATTTTTATAAAACATGTCATACACGACATTTTGATTAAAGAATACCTTTAAAGATATCGTAGACAAAGGCAGTGCAAAAGTCCGGAGCAGTTGTGGTGTGAGAGCATGTTGTCACCCAATATTGAGCAAAATAGTTATACATCATCATTATCATCCCACCACGCTGGTGCAATGCGGTGGTGGTTGGATCGACTTTTACATGCCCATCCGACTCATGGATCATCCCAAATTGCCTAACCGGATGCCAGACGAACTCTCTTGATAAATTTGAATGATTTTTCTCTTTTACGGATCTAAATAGCATCTTCGTTTTGTCAAAACATAATCAGTGAAACTACAAAACAAATACCTCACCTTGGTAGTTTTACTGCTTGAGCATTCTTAATCGATTCGATGGACATACTGAAAATGTACATTATATGTGATTACGGTAATAACTCTCTTTCACCTAGCTATGTTCCCAAATATTCGTAGGGTCGGCTTCTAATCCATCCAGATTCATCTGAATAACAGTTTTTACAGAATATTTGATGTTTTCCTATTTTAAGCCGGAGTCAGCGGATTTTAAACCATAAAACTTTCATACAAAACGCGCGTTAAAACTTTCACAAGTCTCTTCAAGCTATTTATTACTATTTGTAGTTTTGCCGCAGCTGCGACGGATTACACACCCTGTAAAGAGCGCCATAATGTAACGTTTATACATACAGTCTCCTCGTTTTTTATTGTTTATTGATAAATTGTACAGTTTTTCCTGTACCTAAACCTATTTACGACCAAGTCGGTGAAACCGTGAACTGTCCTCCGATTATGACTTCGAAAATATGTACGAAGTGCAGATACTGTCATTCTGGCTTATGTTAAATAAAACTAGGCATAAATGGAACAAACCTATATGTGTGGAAAATATTATCCCATTATGCCAAAGTTGTGTTGATCTGATGGCGAATAATTTTGTTTATAAGTAAAATAAACTGAGCTTTGTCCTATACTACTTTTATTTATTTGTCATGACTTTACCAAGAAAAGAAAGAACTTCTAATCAAGGTAACTTCTAAATTGAATTCTTCATAGATGCCAATTACATGAGCGATATAAACTCATATATTGATACCATAAGTAGATACATTTTTCAATGAGTCTTTTCTATATAATCATTGCATAACTACGAGGTTATATTTATGCAACTAAATTCATGTAATGGCAACAATCCACTGTGTTCGTGGTTTGAATGTTGACCAAATGAGCAATAGCGTATTACATTATTTACCACAGTGTCAATGGTGTGTTGATCATTTCATCTCGTTCATCAAATAAAGCAAGAGATCTTGATAGAATTATGAATGAGTGTTTTCTAAATAATCATAAGCATTTCATTTAAAGAATACTAAACTACAACAAATGCACCTGAAAACGTTTTACTGTTTAATTCAATTTGGCATACAATCATTACTATTATATTGTTCGTATTATTAAGTCTCTTTCCTGGCAAATGCTCGCCACATGCATGCTCTAGTGGTAACACATCCAGCATTCTCGAAACGTTCGCAATGGATGTTTCTTTTACGATCGTCCATTTAAACTTAATCGTCTCGAAATTACTACGAATTGCAGCTGAGATACCTTTAAGCATATTCATCATCATCATTATATATAAGTGTACGTTTATGTCCACTCGGACATAGCTTCACCAGCTATGACAACCTCATCCTAAGGACTTCAATTGGATCCAATCTCTCACTCACGCTGTTGTCCAAATGCGGTTAGGGTGAACTGAAACTTTTTACAATGCCCATTTCCAGTCTGCATTGGATCTATCTGTACTTTTGCAGTACAATTGGTGTTGCCCTAATTAATTTCATTCTCTATACCAACAGAAAAACAATGAAAATTGTTGATACCTCCAGCAGATCTGAACGACTCAGTGTTGCATACGGCACTATACCATAGTGCTACGAGGCAGATTTATAGTATATCTTATAGAATAAATCTGTTATTTAATAAATAGTAAACCTTGTCGTGAACATATATATTTATGTCATAGTTGATTTGATACATTTGATGATGTAAATAAAATGATCAATTTTGATTGATGTACTATTTCTAATATAGATATTGGCTCTGAACCATCAAAAGAAGAAAAATTTTTCATGGATGATATCTAGGACAGATATAACTATCTGGTTATATTTCGTGCAAATCGAATTCGCACGTTTATGTGTCCGTAAATGCGCAAACGCCTGCGTAAAAATTACTAAAGTACGATTAATGAATGTCTTAGTTGATTTCATCATGGCAATCAATAAAAGATCAGGCGTGGAATGGAACTGCTAACAATAATCATTAATGATGAATTTACGACGACATTCAATTTCGTAGAAACTTTAAACTTTGTCATACATGGATTATTTCACTGATGTGTCGTAAATATAATTAACACTATTTGACAACAATAAAAGCGATATGAAGTCAGAGTACCACCAGTTTATACACTGCCACACTTGAGCATTCAAATTCATAGAAACATTTATTTAAAATATACCGTGATGACTAACTACTTATGCATTGATATCATAATGGTTTAAAGAATCATTCGTTTATTGCTTCTGTTTCTAACAGACCTCGACCTCAAGGAAGTTTGACGACAGCGTGAAGAGGTCTCAGTTGGCACAAATTGCCATTATTTCCGACGTAAATGGAAATTATTATGTTCAACATTTTGTTGATTCAGACTAAGATGATAATTACTCCACTGACACGTAAGCTGACAATTTGTGATTTTGTGAACATTTGCGTACTCAAGTTTGTAATAATGCTCTGTCACTAGAGTTTTATCAGAACACTTTAACTATATGCAATTCAATAAGGTAATAAATTAAAATGTTGTACTAATAATGTCTGTTGATCATGAATTTCTAATAGCGATTAAAGAGATAAATATCTTGTTTTATTTCACTTTTTGCACGAGTTTGAGCCTGGAGTAAACTAGATGCCTTCTTCAGTTGAAGAATCATTAATGGATAAATAACATTTTGCTCAAGAACATTATAAAAATCACATGCCAATAAAACTGAAAACTAACGCTTTTTTTATATTTTCCCTTTTTGTCAGTTTCTATTGAAAAATCAGTTTACATCATTAACAATGATAAATACTGAATTCTATAGGTAGTATATAATGATATTTATACATATAGCTGTCTAGGTATGAAATAACCTACATGTTTCGTAACAAGCGATATAGATGAGATAATATCTGTTAGGTTGACATAAAATCTTCAGTTGAGAGAATCTTATAGTACATAACTCTACTGCTAGAACAGTATCACAACACTGAAGCAAAGTAAAATGAGAACTACAGCTTTATTCCTTTTCATAGTACTTTCATAATTCTTCTCGATGAAATGATATAATCTGATACGACGGTAAAGATTTATACATAAGGTGCAGGACGACTATACTAGTTGTCTTCCGACCGATGCAGATCATCATTACTTTTCCACGATCGTTGACTAATGCCCGTCATTTATCAACTAACTCTAACTAGTGAAGATATACAATAATGATGTATAAAACTGTGCATGTTTTCAAGATCCCGTGGAGATAACGATCGCGATAGAAATGAGCAAATAATTCTACATTCTATCGATGCATGAAGATCATACAGATGTATCACTGCTAACATATTAAGAAACAAAGATGTAACAAGTAAACGTTTTTCTGTAATTCACTAATGAAATTTCTACTTGATTAGAAGATAGTTTACATATTAAAAGGACATAGCTAAAATTATATCTAGTACAGGTATTTCTGTGAAGGGTTACTGAATCGTGAGTTAATACAATTAAAACTAGCTTATTTCAAAGTTAGATCAAATCGCACAGGCAAATTTCCTGGAGATTCATGAATTGTATCATTATTAAACTGTTTTCTGCACAAATCAAATGTCAACATTGTATACTGTCGCCATTATAGTTATTGCACAATCATGTGTACCCGTGATCAGTATCACAGCATACATCCTATGTGGTATACATATGCTTAATATAATCGATTGTATTAAACGTAGATGTATTTAGTTTATTTGTATTATAATTTTCATGGCACCACCAGATTTCGCCAGTTCAATGGCTTCCTTCGTTCTCTCCAATGGATAGTGATGAGTTATGATTTCAGGTTTATAGCCCGGCTTGAGACTGCGTCCAATGCTGGACGATACCTGTGACAAATATAATATAAGCATTACAAACTTAAAGTATCTTGTAATTTTAATTGTTCAATATTTAATTGCAGATGTATCAGTTTTTACGTTGTGAACAAAGAATTACCAAAATTGGCTAACTTACGGGCAGCTCTGATCAATGAGAAATTTAGACGATAACTACTACTAACTACTATGCACGTATCCTAAATGTAAAATAGGAAGTTTTTACTCATAAATGGTAGCATTATGTCTTGCACTACAGCGTTGCGTGTGAGGGACTTCTTTCATGAGAAGGACTATAGGTCATTTTACGAAATAAGTCCCGCAATGATTTTGGAACTAAATTTGACAGGACGGCCATGCTGTCGTTTGTCGATGTTATCAGGTTTGTTTGTTGAGGCAGATTTTGGAGTTTTAACTAGTTTTATGCATTTTAAAGGTTTTTTACAATGCCAATAATTATAAAAAGTTCGGCCCGAGAAATTATATTGAAGGTGAAAGAGTTCTGCAAAGCGGAAAAAAGGAAATCGAGGGGGTTTAATACCACTAAACATATTCGGAAGAGAGTTGCCGCCATAACATACTTTTTGGAGTTGCCATATAATAATATTTTGTTGTATTAATGGGACTTCTATAGTATAAATTCTTTCTTAATCAAGTTTTTGCTACACAATTGAACAAGTACCAAATGTTATAAAAGTAGGTAATCAAAAATAAAAACATAAATTACACGGTACAGAAGCGTTGCAAACTTAAAGTTAGTATTATTTTTAATTATTCATCATTTAATTGCATGTGTGTCAGAGGAAACTGTAACAAGCATTGCAAAAGAAGGTACAACAGCGGCGAGTACTTCAAAAAAATTGTCACCCCGAGGTAGACTCGCCCGTTGTGCATAAAGAGTTACTAACATTAGCTAAATTACGGGCAGTTCTGAGAAAAGACATCAATTTTCAGGGAAGCATTTGAACATGGCGGGGTGTGAAATACAAGCGATGTCAATCCAAACGCATACTACTTATGAAACGTCACGTCATTACCGCATGGATTGATTCCGTTTCCACCCACTCTTCAGACTGTGATGTTTTTATGGCCGCTGATCATAATTATTTCATAAAACGGCAAATAAAAATTGTAATGCTTTCTTTACCCTATTTTCTCATCTCTTAATTGTATGTAGGTAGAATACCGTTATGTAAATGAAAACAGAAAAATTCATAATAGCGCAACAAAATGTTTTTATTTCTCAATACAATTTAAAAGCTTATATTGTTGACGGAAAAATATAAAACTGCATTATGTCAGAGCTGCGTCCGAGGGACTTCCTTCATGAAAGGACTATGGTCTGTCAGAAGTGGATGAATCATTTTATTAGAAAATCAAAGTAATCAACATTTTTTATTTTCGCTTTTCGTTCGTTTAACAAGTAACTCGGGAGTGTTATTTTCATTAATATCATAAGCATTAAAAATATGGTTATTTGTCTTCTGAACCTTTAAGTACCAGTGGCAAACGAACCGTGTAGGGTCATTATAACTTTTCGTTGTGGTTTTCTAGTTAGTTACGGCACTGTATGCTCTTTAATCCTTATTGCCTGTACTGTAAATTAGTTGAATCTTCTTGCATTAAAAGGCGTGCAAAGAGTCGGCCTATCACCTGACCTCTGTCCTGTCGTGTAACTTCTTTGTTCAACCGAGCTAGAAACTTATTGAAAGAGGCAGTGTTAGTTATTATCTCCGCCTATATATCTGCTTTTATAATAGATCGGCTACCTTGGTCAAACCCATTGCACTGATGTTGTTATTTTTAAAGTCAAATTCAAAAATATTTAATTAGGGTTTTTTCATATATTCTTAAAATTATTAATAGGTACATCAATTTTCTAGTTACTAGGGATTTGCTAGTGCAGAATATGAACTAGTTCCACACATCTCGGTCCTCAATATAATATGTGTATGAATAGTAGTACGTTTTTTTTGACAAGTGTTGTTTTGACTAAATTATGAATGTTCAAATCATTCAGCTGTTATTTGGCGATCTTTTAATTTATTGTAGATTCTAATACTTATATTACACAAGAAATATTTATGACACAAATATCGTTCAGAAGCGGTGGCGTGCACAAGGAGGCCCATGTCCAGCCTTGGACTGACACAGGCTGATGATGATGAAATACCGTTAGTTATATATATATCACTTTCTGCTGATAACGCGAATACTATATATGATGAATACAGTTTTACGGATTTTATCGCAAACCCGTCCCGTGACCATGACCCGGGAGGGGTTTGGGACGTCGGGTATAATTTTAAACGCGATAAAGTCCGTAAGACTCTATTATTTATCATACAGTGTAACTATGTTGCGAATATTACACACAAAATACATAGCATTGTTTTGTCATTAACGAACTCATTACCAGCATAGCGACCCGCTGAGCTGATGCGAAACCGCAGGCGTCTATAGTTACTTGAGGCCTGGAACCTAGAGTGTAGATGATTTTGTCCACAATATTCTCGTCAGTATATTCACTTTTCAAGAGGAGCGTGTGATCTGCCCCCAGCTTCTCGGCGGTGTCTAATCGTGATTGCACCACATCTACAATATGCAAAACGCCCGAGTTAACACTCCATCTCTTGTTAGTGCCCGGTAGTTAATAGAAAAACTAATTATTTTTTCTAAATAGAAGGTAGACTTGCTTACAACAGGAACAGCCGTTCCAGTTATTAGCCAGAACAAACAAACAGATATTAAAAAAAATGTTTTTGTTTTTATAACAAAACAACATTTTACTTTTTTACGTCTATTATTTATGTAACGGTTATATATCAATTTGGCATCGTTCATGAACGGTTATGAACCAAGGAATGGGCACAACCGATTTTAACGCGGAAGCAATCGCGTTGCGATTTCCTTTATCACAGACAAATGTTATTGCATCTCGTGCAAACAAAGTCCAACAACAACAGTGCAGGTCCATCCAATAAGTGCACCCGAACGAGTTGTTGCCAATAGTACCTTAATTTCTTATCTTAGATGGCTAAATATAATATTACTTAATTTGTTAAAAAATGTTATGAAAGGCAGTATAGCTTAAAAATTATATGTTAATGCAAATATAAACTAGGAAATCTTGAAAAATTCTGACACACTTTGGTACGCTGTTTTCACTAATTTACAGGTTTTAAAGTTATCGGATCGCGGCATAAAATATTTCCAATTAAGCCATGGACGGAATACTTAATATTTTTTTTTACTATACTACAAGAGGCACTACCTGTAATAAGTATTTTGGTGGCACCCATCGCTTTGGCAGCCATTGCACAAAGTACCCCGATGGGTCCCGCTCCGAGGATTACCAGCTCAGTTCCCAGTTTGATTCCGGCACGGTTGCATGCGTGAATCGCTATGGCAAGAGGTTGCAAGGCCGCACCCTCTTCCATACTCAAGTTGTTTGGTAAACTATAGAGGAAAATACATTTTAAATCAGTCGTAACAAAGTGAAGTAATATATATCCTTACAATATACAAATAAAGAAATATTCATAATCTTTATTTAAAGGTACATCATTTGATGATAAGAAATGCTGTGTGACAGTGAAAATAAGTGTAATGATAAAAAATTGATTTGACTTTGACTTTAACTATGAAAATACTTACATATAAGAGAAGACGCGAAAATTTACGTTTATGTTATTGCTGTCTTTATACCGCCTCTGATGGCGGCTGGTGTTGGCCTTTGCAATATAAACTAGATTTTATTCAAATAAAATTATTGCCGCATAACTGCCCTTAGAAAATGAAGATCGTGGGTGCGAATCCTGGGGGACTCAACCAATTTTCATTGATGTTTCATAGTTGGTTAAGGAAATTTGGGCCGATCACCCAATTGTCTGAAAAGTAAGATGCGTCGGATGGACATGTTAAAAGTCGGTCCACCTACCAACCCACATTGGACTAGAGTGGTGGGATACGGTCTACAACCCCCTAATGGATAGGGGTGCATTAGGGGAGGCCTATGTCCAGCAGTGGACTATCACTGGACTCCCAGGCTGATAATGATGTTGGAAATTAAAATTATTGCGTATAGTGATACACACTAACTATTTAATATGAATTTCAATTTCATTGACATAGATTAAGATATACATTTTCTAAATATTTAACGGCTTTAATACTAACATGTGGCAGAAATCAGCTATGTGCTTATAGTACTGGCAGATGTTTCCAGCGCATTCGAGAGTCGCACAGTACTTCGGCTCGTCGCACAGATTATATCTGCCTTGTTTGCAGCACTCGCAGCTCCGGCAGGGCTGTGTTGGCTCTATGGCAACACGATCGCCAATCTTCAGGCTTACTACGTTACCACCAACCTGAAAAAAGGTTTATATTTAGATCATAGAGGATACAGAATCTTCTATTCTGCGCTTATATAATATACTGAATACAAAAAAGATAATATTTAAAACTATTAATTTAAATACATGTTCTCTAGTCCTTATTGTTAATTTGGACAAAGCGGGAGAGTAAATCAATATTTAGCCGTTTAGCAAAATTGGACAAGCTGAGGGATGGATTTCAGTCACAATTATCCCGCCACCTCAATGCTTATTTATGACGCGAAGCATTTGTGTGAATTGTTATGTTCTATTTTAAACCGTTTCTTCTTTTAAACGTTAACTGGCCAAATAATACAGAATTCATGTTAAAAAAGTATTATGAAAATCACCAATGGCGCTAATAAAATGCGTGAATGTCATGACTTATCGAAATGAATAAATATAAATCGTACATTTACAGGCCAAAATACATATTGTACTGCGTATCCTGCGCATTGAACAGCGAACGCGTTTATTATGACATTTCGTAGTATATTTAGCAACAGAATAGGACCCGATAAAAGTGTAGCAATACACTTTCATCAGTTTAGACTACGTCGTGATTATACGATACCTCCAGTCCCGACCCCCGGCGTCAGGATAACGATACGCGCTGGCCGATGCCAGACAATAGGACAACTAAAACTTTACGGCCAACCGATCCCATGGGAAACGAAGGCCACATACCAAGGTGTGACCTTCGGCTGCAACATGTCCTTTAAAAGTCATATTTAGGACATTAGGAGAAAGGCTTTATTCGTTTCGATCAGACTCTATCACGAAACGAATTCAGTAAAATGACGCTCAAATTCAAACTTCTATTATACAAGGTATGCATACGACCAATCATGGCTTATGTATGTATTCTTTGGCAGTCTTCTGCAACCCCACCACGCTGGCCCTCAAAGCAGCCTTATCTCGGCCCTACGGCCAACTACACTTTTGAGCGCATCAGAACTCACGCTTCCTCCGTCACAGCCCTCACGTCTGGGCAGGTGCACGGTGGCAGGTCAGGGGAGTCTACCCCTGACCTGCCACCTAGGAGCCATGGGAGCTGGCAGATCTTAGCCCTAACAGTATAAGTCTGACAGCCCCCAGCGGCGGCCTAGATGTTGGGATCCGCTGCTAGCAACGGGTGCTACCGGCAGTTGAAGAAGGAGAGATCGATGACTCTGTTCTGAATGTCCCTCCGTCGGCGTCGACGATCCTTAGAATACACTATAGAATGCCAAACTCACGTATCTTCTGTACGTGTAGCCTTCACATTTAGCAAAAGTGTCGGTCCCCTACTTCGTGGGGACGGTAGCTTCCCGCGTACTCAGTGTTCGATGTAGCTTACTAATAAAATGAGTCCGCATAACATCCTCAAAAAAAGTAAGCTAAAAAAAGTACCTTTTATCGAATAATACTCAGTACTTAAAATACTTTGTTAATACATACATACCTTGACAATCACTCCCGCTCCTTCGTGGCCCATGACAATTGGAGAATCTAGGCTTTCGAGGCCACATTTCCCCGTTTCGTACAACTTCACATCTGAACCACATATCCCCACGCACAACACCTTAATCAACACCTCTGGACAAAGTTTTAATCATTAAAACAACAAGGTGTTATTTAAATTAAGTTTATGGCAATGTATAGTTTGGTCAGTTTAAAGATATTATTCACGAAAACAAAATGTGATGTCAAATTCAATTCGCGCCATGAAGCTTGTATTCTTATAGGTTGAACATCGTGTGTGGATCGAAAATGGCCGTGTTCCACCAATAAGAACGCGACATAACATTCGTATACACTTATTCTGTACTAAATAGGCTAAACTATACATTAAAAGTTTTTCTTTTTTTATCTTGGCGTCTAACATGCTTCTGTAGGTAAATCAAATCACACATAATATTTCACTTCTTTCATATTATGTCATAGTTATGTATTCTTGGGTTTTACCTACAATTTGCAAATATTATAATAAATCTAAATGATAATGTTACTGTTCAAATTGAATCAAGGAATAATGCAAAAGCAAAAGTGCATTATGTACTTCTTATTTAAGAATTTTATTGGGTTAATAGATTAAAAAAGAAGGAAAATATTAATATCCTTAAGCTTTACCGTCGTCATTGATCTCTGGAATCGGCAAATTTTCCTGAAAATAAGTGTTATCAAGTTATGACAACAATATGATTAAATGCATCTATGAAATAGGACGTTATAGTTTCGTAAACAAAAATTATTATGCAACTCACATAATAATTATAACGTATAAAACATCATGTTCTCAAACATTTGTTTTTCCTTAATGAACACACTTAGTTTTATTACAGTTCAAATAACATCAACAAAATAACAATATATAAAATGTCAAAAAAATATTTCCACAATTTACGATGGTATTTTATTTATCTTTTTTAAAAAGTAATTACGAAGTTGGCTCCCAATACAAATGGGATACATTTATTCCATTTTGCAAGTGACATCAAACGTATACTGCATTTGATGAACAAGATTGACGTTACTATTTAGAACGTCAGGGCTTTTAATAATTTTTAAGATTTGTTACTTTTTAAAATAGAAATTGTTGTTCTCTGCATTCACAAATACTTTAGTAACTACTCCCAATCCAAACGGGATATATTTATTCCATTTGCAAGTGACATCAAACGTATACTGCATTTGATGAACATGATTGACGTTACTATTTAGAACGTCAGGGCTTTTAATAATTTTTAAGATTTGTTACTTTTCAAAAGAAATAGTTGTTCTCTGCATTCACAAATACTTTAGTAACTACTCCCAATACAAATGGGATACATTTATTCCATTTTGCAAGTGACATCAAACGTATACTGCATTTGATGAACAAGATTGACGTTAATATTTAGAACGTCAGGGCTTTTAATAATTTTTAAGATTTGTTACTTTTTAAATTAGAAATAGTTGTTCTCTGCATTCACAAATACTGTAGTAACTACTCCCAATCCAAACGGATATATTTATTCCATTTTGCAAGTGACATCAAACGTATACTGCATTTGATGAACAAGATTGACGTTAATATTTAGAACGTCAGGGCTTTTAATATTTTTTTTAGATTTAGTTATTTTTAAAATAAAGTCAAAGTTAAAGTCAAAATCATTAATTCAATTTAGGCTCTACTGAGCACTTATGAACGTCAAAATTATCCATTTACCACCGGTTCATAAACTCAGACCCATCCAGAGAAGAACCGGCAAGAAACTCTGCGGCTTTTTTTTAAATATTAGTATTTACAAAATTTGACCAATACATATTTTTTTAAGTTACTAGGGGATTTGCAAGTGTAGAATATAATCTACTTCCATAAATCTTGGTCCTCAATATAATTATAACAGAATAGTAGGCTTTTTCTATAAGCTTTGTTTTGACAATTTTACGAAAGCTCGAATCATTCAGTTGCGTTTGGTAGTCATTTAATTTATTGTACATTCTTATAATATTATACATGGAAGATTTTTTGGTTCTGGTCAGTCTAAATCTGAGTAGCTCTAGGGCTCAATTTGACCCTGCGCGGCCTAATATCTTTTTAGCAATTATATGAATATTTTGAAGGCGTACATAATATTTTCTCCGCATTCACAAATACTGTAGTAACTGCTTGTATATGTTAATAAGAATTATGTTTAATAATAATACTGTTATTAAAACTAATATTAATAAAAAACTCAGGAGTTCTTAGAAAGTTAGTCAAATTTAGAAGCGGTGGTCTGTACTAAGTTCATAAGAGCTTGAGAAATTCTAAAATGAATATAATATTTTCAAGTTTGACTTTAATTAAATGATTATTGTTATAATTGTTATTTGACCAATGATAGGATGTATCTATCTCATTTTTATAAAAATGGGTGCGTGTACTTATGTACGCGCGTGAGAAGTTATACTTCTTGGCATTCTCTAAGACAAAATTTGTACTAAATATTATAAGATTCTTAATTTTAAATGTTTATTATTGATTATTTAATATTTTAAAATAAATTTAATAATAAATTCAAAATCGAATTTAAGGTTGGTCATTTTTAAATATTTTTATTGATTTCTTAATTTAATATTCACTTTTCATTTTTATCAAAAGTTTTCATTAAATTTATTTAGTTATGTTTATAAATATTTATTATTTATTCAATTTAATAGCAAATATTAAAAATTAATATTATAATGTGATGTTCAATTTTAATTTTTATCACAAACTTTGTATTAAATGTTTTATTAAATTTTTTTCTTTAATTTGTGAATATTAAATAACCAATAATAAGTATTTAACATTAATAATTTAATAATATTTAGTGTTAATTATATTAAATAAAAGTATTTTAATTTATATTAATAAATAATACATACGGATAGTTAACCTCAATTATATTGGAGCACTTGAAAAAGTATATAAGCACAATTTTTTCACTAATATTCACAAATAGTAAGTAATATCAATCAAAAATAATTAAGATAATTACAGATGATAGATTTACAAGAACTAATCATACATAATTCGATTAAAATTTATGGATTCACAAGACGTACTTTGATATATCATATAACTGGTAGTTCAGCGCCATCTGTTGCTTACAAATGTAGAATTCTAAGAGATGTTGGCTTACTTGTACAGCGGTACTATAAATCTAAAATATATTAAATGAATAAAAATAGTACCATTATATCAAGTTGAATAAACATCATTACAAAATTAATATATTTATATAATAATATATTTAATATATATATTTAATATAAATTTAAATAATATAATAATATATTATTAATAATATATATATATATATATATATATATATACCAAAACGAATCTTAATCCTAACTCATAGAGCACATTATGCAACAACTATCGCAAATAAAAACGACAACTCCATTATCACTACACAAAAATCAACCTTATCACTATGTAATAAGGTCCATTCCTAAAGAAGTATAACTTCAAAAACAATTAGCTAGTTTGCCAAGCAATGAAGGGTATTAAGAGCAACTCTAAAATAATTCAAAATATTGATGACCGTTATACAGAAGCTGACGAAGATGTTGCTACTCATTTCGAAAAATTCTCCTTGGACATTTCAGTTTCTTGTACCAAGTCACTTTTATTTTCTCCAAGAGTTGCTGAGTCACTTTTAAAAGATAGTACCATTAATTGTACAGATAATTTAAATTATACGGATGTAAGTGCGGACATGTTGAAAATACATTTAAAACATTAGATAATAAAAAACTACAGAACTATGGGGATCTCTGTTCCGGTGATATTATCGATGTAGATCCTATAGCAATATTCAATGTAGTAGTTCAAGTATCAGAAGGGTGAATTCCTGACCTAATGAAGCATAGCAAAATTATACCCGTATTTTGTAATACGGACCCTAATAACTTTAGACCAATATCTATGCTGTCTACTAACTTGAAAAGCTCCTATTAAACCAATTGGTTAAACATTTTAATGGTAATAGTCTTTTAAATAACGAGCAGTATGGATTTACTAGGATTGCTCTACTACTGACGAGGCATCAGGCTAGTTAAAAGTGTTTTTAAAGCTTGGTAAGCATCACAGGATGCTTTAGGCATTTTTTGTGTTTCTCATAAAGGCTTTTGATTGTGTACACCATGAGACTCTGGTCAGGAAATGACATCACTATGGTATAAGAATTACCGAATTCAGACACCCGGTAAATATGGGGGCCTTACGATTTACCATGTGTAATAAATAATAGAGAAAAGATAGTATTATTTGCAGATGATGCCTACTTGATTATTAAAATTAAACGACATACGTTAATAAATGGCGATGTAAATAATACTCTTTCTAGAGTAGCTAATTGGTTGTGTTAATAACTTGCTATTAAACCAAAGGAAAACAAAATGTATAAGATTCATGACTAATAATGTGAAGCATGGTAAATTTCAAGTGGTTATGGATGGTTATGGATGTAGTTGAATCAACTGTATTTCTAGGAATTACTGTACATAAAAACTACAATGAGGCCCGCATATTAATAGGCTAACAAGTAAACTAAGCACTGCAGCTACGCAGGAAAAAAATATATTTTGACTTATGTCAAAAATATATTTTTTCACTGAGACAGCTCGTTTAGTATATTTCAGCTATTTTCATAGTAGTATATGGTCATATGTTATAGTCTTATGGCATTCTACTGTGGGGAAATGCGGCAGATACTAATACGATCTTGGTCCTTCAGAAACGTGCAGTTCGTGCAATCTATAGCCTGGGCCCCAAATAATCATTAAGAAAGTTGTTTTCATATAGAAAAATAATGACCGTTACATATTTATAAAATTTAATGTATGTGCAAAAAAATAGGCATGATTTCCTAAGACATTGTGATGCACATGACATAGATACAAGAAATTAACATAATTTAATTCTGCTTCTCCTTAATCACAATGCGTAAGAAATTAATTGCTTAACATCATATGCTGCGGAGCTAAATTTATTCGCCAGTCCAATAATATGAGGGCCCCCTATGCAATCTCGCATCTATTGTTATAACCAAAGCAATAGTCTAATTCTTTCCCATCCATAACCACATCACATTTACTCTGTCTTACTTTTGGGATTACAATTTTAATAAATTTTGTCTTTTTCTGGTTTGCAACAATTATTAACAATAACTAATAGGGCACGTTATAAAAGAAAGTTTTTAATGTTAACTAATGAATCGCCTGAAATCGTCTTAAGATAAAAAACTCGCTAAATAACATTCAAATTATATAAATTTTTCAGACATAGAAACTTAATCAAAGTATATTGTATTATGAAATAACTAGGTACTCACAATTCTTAAATCGCGTGGGCCGTGCAAAACTGCGCCTAAGTTGTCCATTCTCAAGCGGCTGGTATCTTAATGTTTCTTTTCATGTTCAGATAATTTAAACAAATTGGAGCAGAAGTTATGATTACGTATTACGCAAGTCTGATAAAGTTTGTTTTTCGTATGAATCTTTAACAATATTTATATTAAGTAACAATAATTATTTATGTTTAATTTATTATTGACAAAAATTTTAATAGATCTTTATTAAAATTTCTGTCAATAGATATTTCATACATAATATTCGGGGGTAGACAAATGTAACATCAGATATTCTTTTATATGGCTCATGAATTTTTCGTTTAATATTTGACAATACATGCTGTAATAATGCAGCATTATGCTGTTTTATAAGTGTGTATTTTATGCAATAACATTACCAGTAAAAAATAAAGTAACCAAAAGTATTGCTTACTGAAAAGGGAATGTACGTACTACTAAACAGAGGTAATATAATAGAGGTAAGAATATTAAATAGGGGTAATATATCATCTATTTACGTACGTTCTACTTTTCCAAGTAGCTGAGTTTGCTCCGATAAGAAATAAAATAATGTCTTATTTTATCTAGTGTTACTAAAGGCAAAAACATTTCTGAATATCTTTTACTACATTATTACTTTGGTCCTTAAAAATATCTGACAATTTAGAGTCTGATATAAAGGTGTGCCATGTATTTTGGTTACTTAGCATAATGCAGCGGCTTACGTTAGTAACACTTTTTCCTATCTCTCCCCGTGAATAGTTACGATATTTTTAGCTAGGCACAGAATAGCTCTCTTCAAGCCGTATTTCCTTCTTACTATTTTCATTGTACTGCATTGTGCTGACAATATGCTCGTCTGAGACATAACATCCTATGTTATGTTTCGTGTTCCGGGATAAAGTTCTGTTAAGCAAGTCACGAGTACAAACAACATGAAACAAATATGTATATTATCTGTATCTGTTACTCGCTACTGCGACCGCGGAAAAGTAGACATGTCCGCGAGGTGTATTCAAATACACTGTATAATAATAAAGTCGACAATTATGAAAATGCATAATCACTTTTAACTTCTAGTTCATTCCCGTACAGTTTGAAACTACAAAATTGATAAAAAACAGTTTAAGCTCCTATCAACCATCTAGACGCAAAAATTCATCGTTTTATGTTCAACAATGACAAATTTCCACATAAACATTCAACCTCTATTTAAACAACATATATCGCAGTAATAACTAATTTATGTCCTTTCTTGGAATATATATTAGTATGTGCCTAATGTCATCGAAATCGGTTAAATGCTTTAGACGGCAAAAACAGACAGACGGACAGACAGGCAGACAGAGTTACTTTCACATTTATAATATTAGACTGTATTAGTTAATTTTTGACTTCTACGCTTGACGCATAAACACTAATAGTAGCCGAAAACTATACAGAGACTGGGAGGAGGCGTATTGTTGAAAGAAAGAGTGGCGACCGTCTTCCAATCCAATCCAAAAGTTTTCTCACAAAAAAAATGTATATAAAAATACATTACTTTTAAGTTAAGAAACTAATTTTTTACTAGCCTAAATTAAATTTAAATTAAACCTGGTCTTTTTTACTGGACGCTTCGGTGGCGCGAGCTTCGCTTGTATATCCGGTTAGGGTCATCCCGCTTCAATGACCATCATGTTAATATTCCATATTCCTTGATACCAGACTTAAGGCACTTTTGAATCTTGGTGGAATTGGTAAATTTTTTGTTCTTCGCTCACGGCTCCTAGATTTTCTAGGAAGTAATTGATGTGCGAATCCAAGAAATGAAGCTCAATGCTAATTTTACATCAAACAGCCAAATGCACCAAAATTTGTAGTTTTGGCCACTATTTCTTTATAATCTGAGTTTTTTTTATTCCCAAAAGTTTTTCATCACTTCCTTAAATGACTGCCATACTTGATAACAGTAAGTTTTCATCAAACTTTTTTGACGATGAAAATTATAAAGTATATGTTTCAAGATGCGCACTTCAACTGTTAATTTTCTAAATCAGTGCAGGTACTAATACAAAAACGATTTGGTTTATCTTAATTAAACTCTTTTCTAGTAGTATTTACAACAATTAGGTAATATAACCAAATCACTGTGTAGTAATGAGCTCATTACTAAGTTAAGCTGACGCTTTTCGGCATGGTTAATGTGAATTAATGTAGTCGTTAACAAATTACTGATTTTCATTAATTTCTACTTTCCCTTGCGATAATTATATGCAATAAAATTAAACTGAAGTAAATTGATGTTTCGTATATTTTAAAGTGTAGCGTCAGACACTTTCAAGCAAAATATTTAAAATCCAAAGTCCTGACGTAATGGATTTTTATCACTTTTTTTCTCGTAATCAGCACAACAAAAATATAGAAAACGTTACTCAAATTTCATAGAGGAAAACCTTTGAAGACCTATTATTGTGTACTACAATATTAGTACAATAGTATTCAAATTACTACTAGGTACGAATAAATTAAAACTCCAGTTAAATCGTGAGAGCTTAATACTATGTATTTATGTCTTTTAATGGTCTGCAATGAAAACAGGGAGCGATTATACCTATATGTTAATGACAAGGCGTAGTCCTGCCTGTGTAATCTAGTGGGAAGTGCATGTGCTTAGAAACCGCAGGTTGTGGGTTCAAATCCAGCGGGACTCAAGAAATTTTATTGTTGTTTCCTAGTTGGTTCGGCAATTTGGGCCGTAAATTTGGTTTTCTGAAAAGTTAGATGATCCATGCGTCGGATGGGCATGTAAAAGTCGGTCCACCCACCAATCCGCATTAGACTAGCGTGGTGAGATACGGTCCCAAAACCCCTTAATGGAGGATTGCATTAGGGAGACCATGCCAGCAGTAGACTAACACACGCTGATGATGATGATGAAGCCGTAGCCGTAACTATTTTAATATAAATTTTGTCAAAAAACAATGAAGCATATTGAAGGCCAATTTAAGGCAAAACTGTGTAATTCCTTATAAAAGTAAATGCATCTATAAATGCAGCATGCATTCAACCCTTAAGCACGTAATCCGATTATAACGAATAGTGGCCTAATCCTTTTAGGTAGATGAAATTAGTGTGCTGTGAATTATATACTGAGAAGAGTAACAAAAATATTATTGTTCTTTAAGTCTACTTCCTGAGAATAAATCAAAGTAAGTGTTTTCTTTATAAATCTGAGTCCTTAAAATGCAATTAGTCGCCTAGAAAGTCAAGTAAATTAGTACAGTAAGGCCAGTTAAATCTCACTGTCCTATTTATTAACCCCCGACGCAAAGAAGAGAGTTGTAATGAGTTTGCAGTGTCTGCTCATAGATCTGTCTGTATGTAGCCTGTCGCATCAGATTTTCCGAAAGGATTAGGCGATTTCAAACTATTTACTTTTGTATTACAGGTAAATTAGGTGCGAGTGTTTTCTGATATCTCTAATGAACATTGGAAGGGCTTTTGGAAAGTTGTGAAGATTAAAATTTGAAAAATAGATAATTGTTAGCTTTGACGACCCACTTTGCTAAGCGATGAGTGACTCTGACTGTTACATCAAAGGGTGTGGGTTCGATTCCCACCATAAACAAAATATTGGTGACGTGGTGAACATAGTGTTTTTGTCATGTGCTTGTATCTATATAATATGTATTAATTTATAAAATAATGGACCGTCTTTTTATTTATCAGTTATCATATTTCTATACTATAAGATTTGTTCAGTTTGTGTTAATCATGCAAGTGTTTTGTTTTGAGTGACCGGTCAATCAATCGCTGTGGATCCTTATGATATTTGAAAATGTATCGAATCGTGTCGCGCTATATTGACTTGTAATTATGCATGCAATCTTTCAAACCATTTAGCTTTAAAAAAAAAATTAGTTTCTAATATTAAGGTAAATAATTTTACAGAGTTGGAACGATACGTACATTTCTTAATTGTTGTTGTTATGTTAACATAAATTATTTTTAGAAGGACACGTTTATACTAAGTTTATATAGAATGATCAGTGTCTATCGAAGGACATTAAGTAAAAACAAATTTGTGTAACGAAATTGAGTTACGCTTAACACTTGTCTATGTTTACATTCATGATAATTCGCTATTTAGTGCAATCTTTCGTGAACATTAATTTTAAATAAAAATATTGTTTAAAATTAAAAATTTTAGATAAAAAGTTTATTCACAAGAACTTTGAAATAAAAAAGGGAATAAAGCAGTAGGCTATTCGTTTTGAAGAGAAAACGTAAACCTTTGTATATACTGTCTCAGTGAACGATTGAACGTACTTGATACCTTTAAACTAAACTATGTTTTATTTTAGATTTGGTTCTCCCAATACACTACATTGTACAGTTAGGCGAATAGAAGGTCTATTTGCTTAGCTAAAGTGTCAATAGGAATTTTAGACGATTGTTTAACATTTTTCGTTTGGACATTCGTCAAAATTATAATAATGTTCATCGATTAATCTTGGATAGAAACTTATAAATTTACACTTAGTATCAACTGAATTTCACTTAGAGCTTAATCATTGCCTGAGTGGCTTTTAGCCGAAATAGAAGCTTAAAAGCTAGGCTAGCTAATCAATGATAAATTGCGCTTTGAGGAACACATTATAGATGCGATGCGTAATTGCTTTAAAATTAAAAGATTTGTACCGAACTTTATAATATTAGACTGTTGACATTCGCATTTAATAATGAGTCTAATTTTATTTAAATTGTCTCATGGCGACACAGTTTTACGGGAATGCTTGTGTAAGAGGAAAAAGGACTGATACAAAGGGTTCAAAATGCATGTTTTTTTTTTTATGGCTACGCAGGCAGACGAGCAGTCGAGCCACATGATGGGAAGTGGTCATCGACACCCATATACATTGACAATACCAGTGGTACCGCCAACGCGCTGCCTACCGTTAGACATGGTGTTAAGTCTCGTTTACCCAGTAAATACGCTGGCTACGGTGCCCTTCAAACCGGAACACAGCAGTGTTTTCACACTACTGCTTCGCGGCAGAAATAGGCACCGTGTTGGTATCCAGCCAGATGGTCTCCTGTAAACAGGGACCTACCACCGGTGTGCTTGTTTTTGTTTAGTCGTGGTTTAATAAACATAGCTACTAGACGGACACTACACATAGCCTCCTTACTCTTTGAAATCGTAAAACCTACCTTCTATCGCACACTCACCAACGCATAGCTAACACGAAAACACGATGCATTTTTAAAATATTGAATCACAAACATTAGAAGAAGAAAAATTATAAAACAACAAAACACGCATGTATAGCAGCAATAGAGATAGATTACTCTACTTAATGCACTAGATGTTATTCCTTCCCAGTACGATGACCTTGGCATAACACTTGGCGTAGTTATGACGTAACCTGTTACGGTTACGTCATAACTACGCTACTACCTTTGCTAATACAACCAGTCGAATTCACACGGGGCTGATTGGAGTTCAGAAAGTTTATAATTTTGCTGTTCGCAGCGATGTGGACACTTGAAATATTAAATTAATTCCAACTTGGTCAGGCCCTTTGTTCATAGTTATGTAGACATATCCCACTTCTGACACCAATGTTATGGGGTGGGAAGTTAGTCTTTTAAAAAAACAATTTTTGGTACTTCAAATTATGGTTTTTTGCTTAAAATTGTCACTTTTCCAAAGCTTGTTATTTTCTTATGGCTATACATATCCTAATGACTGGATTATCCCAAATTTTCAAGTTAGTTGAAGAAGGTGTTTTTGCCAACTTACAATGGAAGTACACTACGGCTAGCTTCTCATCTGGCCAAACTGAAAAAGGAGCTGAATTGCTGAAGATAGCACATTTTGGGATTGAGTGAAGCCGTAGACAGTGTGGAGACACTAATCCTAGAAGCCTGAAGTACAGAAGTTGGCCCGATGGCCATATTCTGTCGGGTTCCTTGTCAATAAATCCCTCATTGACAATGTTGAATTGAAGTGTCCAGTGTGTGGCGAGGGTTGTACGAGGAGTTCACATGTACGAAGACATCTCAAGCCCATTACACACACCACCAAGGCTCAGTTTTACGTTGTCATGGAGGATTTTAACGCCACAGTAGGAGTACAGGCATGCAGCGAATCGATGCTGGGGTCATATGGCTACGGTGCAAGAATCATAGGGGCAAATGCTCGTCAAATTCCTGGAGCAAGAGGGCTGTAAAATAACTGTCTCTTAAATAACTTATTATTTTAGAAACAACCTCAAAGGAAATGGCGTAGCAGAGCCCCGATACTATGACGAAAAATGACATAGACTTATATCGGACAAAAGCGCATATTTAGGGATGTCTCTGTGATCACAAGATTTAAGACCGGAAGTGATCACCGAGTTCTGAGAGACATCCTGAAATAGATTTGAAGCCTGTACGGTCCAGATTGATTAAGTCTACGCGCCTATCATTGATCCTGTCTGGTTCTCTGATTCACAAATTTAAAGTCGCTTAGCGAGCTATGGAGACGGCTATGCTCAAAGTATCTCTGAAGGACCGCATTAGAAATGATGAACAGAGAACCGGAGTCACCGATATAGCACACCGGATTAATATGCTGAAGTGGCAGTGGGCCGGTCATATAAGCCGCAGAACTGATTATCTTTGGAGTCTTGAAAGCTCTGAAGTGAAGACCGAGGCTCAGCAAACGTAGTGTAGGTCGCCCTGTCCAAAGATGGAGTGACGACATTCGCAAAGTGGCTGGTGGGGCTGGATGAGAATAGCCGAAAATCGGAAGCGGTGGCGTGCATTAGGGGAGTCCTATATTCAGCAGTGGACTGACACAGGCTGATGATGATGTTGAAAATTAATCACTATACATAATTATTTAACCATGTAAAGATTTATTCTACGGATTTAAAAGTATAAAAATTGATTTTATTATATATAATACTAACTGACCCGACAGACCTTGTTGTTTTAACGATGTATATTTAATTCGAAGTACTTAATGAAAACAAAGTGTGTTTATTAATCTAATACATTATTATATACATCATCATTAATCATCAGCCTATGTAAGTTCACTGCTAGACATAGGCTCTCCTTCACCATAAGGGGTTCTTGGACCGTATCCCACCACGCTGGTCCAATGCGGGTTGGTGAGTGGGTCGACGTTTTACATACCCATACGACGCATGGATCATCTTATTTTCCAGACAATTGGGCGATCAGCTCAAATTGCCCTAAGCAACTAGGAAACAACTATGAAATTTTGTTGAGTCCCCGCAGGATTTACCACTAGGCTACGGAGGCAGTTCAATTTTTATTATATACAATGTCGAACTCTAATTCGCCTACTATTTTGTTTTGAATCTGAAAATTTATGTCAGTGACATCAACCTTTTGTGTTAACTATTTAGCTCAATTAAACGTGATTTTTGTGATCTTGAGCAATGGAAAAGTATAATGACCAAAATTTGTAAAAAATGTAATGTATCCAGAAGATGACTGAACTGTTATTCTGTCATTATCAATATGGAGCAATTGTTTGGAAAAAACTTCTCCACATTGGTCTTATATTATTATTGGCAATTCGCCTCGCGCGTTCATATTTAGTTTAACGACTTTAAACATGCGCTAAGTTTGTCAACTGGCGTTGATCGAGTTATTTGTGGAAGTGTTTGGTTAAATCCAATCAAATCAATCAATCCAAACAATCTAATAAAATCATTTCACTACCAAACCTGTTCTGGTTCATTCGTAAATCTTGCCACGTGCCATCTAATGCTTCCTTCTGTTTTGTGGCAACGTGCCCTCATCCCAAACAATTAATGGGCTCCGCTGCAACACTTTATCCATTGCACAATTTCTCGAAAGATTGCAAGTTGGTGTTTTATTTATTTGTAATTATATACAAGTTTAACGGCGACTTGAGTATGTAATGATCTATTCGACTGCCATCTAACAACGATGAAGCAAGTGCAAACCCATTTTGGGATTGAAATGTTGCCAAAATCAATTATATTAAAACGTTTTTCCATACACACCGGGAGCGTCTAAGAATAATATACGACAGTTCATTGTCTACTTTCATGAGCGTTTCTAGGCATATTTTTGTTGCTCATTTAAAAGGGAACGTTTCATAGAATAATTCCTTTTAATGGAGTCGTATTGGGTTCCGCGTCTAAACAATCAGTCTATTTATCACCTCCGTGGTCTAGCGGTATATGCTCTTGGTTTATAAACTGGAGGTCGTGGGTTCGAATCCTGGGAAATGACTTTGTGTTATCGTTTTATTGTTGCTTGGGAAAATTTAAACCGATCACCCAATTGTCTAAAAGTAAGATGATACATGCGTACGATGGGCATGTAATAAGTCGGTCCATCCACCAACCCGCAATGTAACAGCGTGGTGGGATATGGTCCAAAGCCCTTAATGGAGAAGGCGTGCACTAGGGAGGCCTAAATCCAACAGTGGACTAACACAGGATTGGTCTGTATTAATAATAATTAATTGAACTAACTTATTGTCAATTTCGGAACCTGTAACTGAAATATCATCTTCTTTAAAAATTATATCCATCTTCACCTTGCTAAAATAATGAAGGATATTGTAGCACATAATAGCGTCCGCGTGCTCTAGTGCTATAGCGTGATCAAGGGATATAGAGGTTCATTTTTATCTGTATATTATATATATATATATATATATAATATACAGATAAAATACTCTATATATATATATATACAGTATTTCTTTTATTATTAGCTTAAATAATACTTTATGAGTTTCTCCTAAGTTCTACTAATATTCGTCTATTTATACTTCGTGCAACTACTTCGACTTTTCAAAACTACGTTAAGGTTGCCTGTTAAAAGATTAAATAAATAAATATATACTCCGAATTGAGTATAACCTTGTATTGGGAAGTCGGTCCAAAACAAATAATGCATTTTAAAATACACTTTTATTAGGGCCCCACTAAACAAAAACAACACTATATTAGCAAGCGATTTTGTACGTAAACATATCAATGCTCTCTCCATCAAAAAGCAGCAGACTTCGAAGCAAACATTGTGATCATTAATGTAGTCAAGGAAACAAATTAATTTCCGGAATACGGTGTATCTCACCGAAGTTCATAATGTTGCCTAAAGCGAACGTTGTAGCACCAGTTTATTTTGCAGACACAACCGTATTTTGTCTTTAAAACTATTTTTTATAAACTGAACAGTTTGGTTTTATCTATACTAATATTATAAAGTAAACTGTAGAACCGATTTTCAAATTCTTGCTATTATAAAGCTACATTATCTTTACCACTATAGTCTACATTAATCGTTACTCATAAAACTTTTCTACCCTTATGAATATCTGTATTTATCCTAAAATACTATGCGACCTTAAGTACGAACAGCGGCGGATATACACTAAGGGCAATTGAAGCTAGTGCCCAAAGCGGCAAATTTTTTAGGGTGGCAAAATTTTGAAGCGACTTTTTACAGGTGTTTTCCTTTTAAGTAAAATTCGACTTTTGGGGTAGATTTTTTCCGGTGCCCAGGGTATTAAGTTCAAATTCTGCGGTATGCGTGACAGTAATCAGATAAAAATAATTTATTATTTTGTTTACGTGAATACTATACATTATTAAATAAAATGGCTGCGTGGCGGCCACGGCCGGCAAGGTTTCATAACGTCGGGAATTTAAATATGCAGAATAAACGCGATAAAATCCGTAAAAGTCATTTTATTTAATAACAGATAAAAATATTAAAATCTTTAGAAGACATCACCCCCAAGTCGAACGTTATTATTGTCAATCAAGAATTGAGCTCAGACATACAAAATCGACGCTAAATCAAATTAGCCTCCCCCGTCCTGTTTGCGGTGTGTTTGTGTACGTAACTGCGCCATCGATCGCAGCTTCCGTTACAACATCATTTCAAAGCAATCGTGCTGTACAAATATTAAATTCAAATTCAAATTCAAATATCTTTATTCAATATAGAAGTGTAACACTCGCTTATTGATTGTCAAGGACGCTACCACGGTTCGGAATAGGACGCTCCGACCTGAGAAGAACCGGCAAGAAAGAAACTAAGGGCCTATTTTGTCATCTTTTAAAATAATCAAATATATACATATAAATTTTCTTATGAGATGATACATATAATATTTCTTATGCTACATACAGTACTATCATACGTATATTACACTTGAAAAAGCCTGGAGCGAGCATTCCATTACCAGGTGTGTTATCATTTATAAATTCATTTATGTCATAATAACCTTTAACACATAAACGTTCCTTTACTACTTTTTAAATTTATTAACAGTTAAATTCTGAACGTTTACTGGGATTTTGTTGTAAAAGCGTATACATTGTCCCATAAAGATTTACTTATTCTTCGCAGTCTAGTTGCTGGAAGAATTAAATTGTTTGTTTTTAGTATTTATGTTATGTGCATCACAATGTCTAAGAAAATCATTTCTATTTTTTTGCACATACATTAGGTTTTCAAAATGTATTGAGAAGTAACGGTTAGTATTTTAATCTCTGGGAACAATTTTCTCAGGATTCCTTGAGCCCAGGTTATAAAACCGCTCGAATAGCTCGTTTTTGGAGGACAAAGATCGTATTAGTATCCGCCGCACTTCCCCACAGTAGAATGCCATAAGACATTACACTGTGGAAATAGCTAAAGTATACTAACCGGGCCGTCTCCACGTCAGTTAATTGTCTGATTTTCTTGACAGCATATACTGCAGAGCTGAGTTTATTCGACAGTCTATTAATATGAGGGCCCCACTGCAATCTGGTATCTATTGTTATTCCCAGAAACACGGTTGACTCAACAACGTCTATCTCTTCCTCATCTATAAACACTTCACATTTACTCGGTCTTACATTTGGAGTCATAAATTTAATACATTTTGTCTTCTTCTGGTTCAGTAGCAAATTATTGACACTAAACCAGTGCGCAACTCTGAGAGAGTATTATTGACATCATCATTTATTGATGTATGTCGTCTAACTTTAAAAATATAAGGAAGTATCATCTACAAATAATACTACCTTTTCGTTTTTATTAATAACATATAGTAAATCATTTATATAGATGAGAAAGAGAAAAGGCCCAAGAATAGACCCTTGTGGACACCCATATTTACCGGGGCCCCGGAGATCTTTTACCATTCACGTCAACCCTCTGAGTTCGGTGGCTCAAGTACGAAGACAGAAGATTGAGTGCGGCATTTCTTACACCATAGTGACGTAATTTCCTGACCAGAGTTTCATGCTGTACGCAATCAAAAGCTTTTTTGAGATCGCAAAAGATGCCTAAGGCATCTTGCGACGCTTCCCAAGCCTCAAAGATGCTCTTAATGAGCATAACGCCAGCATCAATCGTAGAGCGACCCCTAGTAAAACCGTACTGTTTGTTATTAATAAGACAGTTACTGTTAAAATGTTTCATTAATTGGTTTAATAATAGTTTTTCAAATATTTTCCTAATAGAGCAAAGTAGAGATAGGTCTAAAATTATTTGGGTTTTTTTTTTTTATGGCATACGCAGGCAGACGAGCAGTCGGCCACCTGATGGGAAGTGTCACCGACACCCATAGACGTTGACAATACCAGTGGTATCGCCGACGCGCTGCCTACCGTGAGACATAGCGTGTTAAGTCTTGTTTACCCAGTAAATACGCTGGCTACGGTGCCCTTCAAACCGGAACGCCGCAGTGTTTTCACACTACTGCTTCGCGGCAGAAATAGGCACCGTGGTGGTACCCACCCAGACGGTCTCCTGTAAACACGAGGGGACCTACCACCGTCCATATTACACCTGCTTTAAAACCGGTATAACTCTACTGTGCTTCATTAGGTCAGGAAACTCGCCTCTCTGGATGCTTACATTAAATATTGTTGCTAGATGAGGTGATATTACATCAATAATCGAATTTATCACCATAACGAGATTCCCCAAAGGTCTGCGGTTTTTAATATCTAATTGTCTCATTAACTTATAATGTCCTTGCTACTACATCAGTAAAATTAAACATTTTGTACATTCAATAACATTATCTTTTAATAGTGATTCGAGCAACTGTTGGAAAAGACAAAAGTGACTTGGTAGTCGAAACCGGAATGTCCGAAAAAAATCTCTCGAAATAGGTAGCAACATCTATGTCAGCTTCAATTGTATGGTTATCAACATTTAAAGTTATTTTAGAGCTGCTCCTTGCGGCCCTTCCGGTTTCGCTATTAATAATATTCCAAGTCATTTTCACTTTATCTGATGAGATTTTTATTTTATTTTTAAAGTATAAACATTTAGCCAGATAACACACTTTTTTAAATATTTTAGAATAGGCGCTAACATGTGCAACAAAGTTATTGTTATGGTTATATGTTCTTTGACTATAAAGCTCATATAATCTCCGCCTGCTTTTATGGATTCCGACTGTTGCCCACTCACTAAACACTGCAGAACCTTTAGATTTAACCGTTTTAGAAGTAAATATAGTATTAAATTCTTTTCTTATTAAAGTGAATAATGAGCTAAAAAGTACATGTGGATTTTCATCATAATGTAAATGATTAACTTTTGCAATATATTACTTCTGAATTTCTCAATACGCTTTTTATACATAGGAACAAACATTCTTGTTTCTTGTGAACTTTTGTTATATATCATTTTATCTATTTGAAAGGAGGCAAATTGACCACAATGGTCGAAGTTAACATTTTAATAATTGACTTATTTAATGGTTGACAATTAGTATATATATTATCTATACATATTGCAGAAGTCTCAGTAATTCTTGTTGGTTCAATAAATAAATTTAAAAGGTTATATGAACTAATCAATGATCTGAATCTAAGTGGTGTTGCAATTATCTAATAAATTAATGTTAAAGTCACCACAAATTATAATTTACTTATTAGATTCAGATAGTTTTACTAATATTTCTTTTAGAACAACTTCAAAAGGTTCATATAACGCTGTGGGAGGTCTGTCACACATACAACAATGAAGTGCTCAAGCTCTGCACAGGCTATCTCAATAGTCCGTTCAACAGAGAGGCTCACAATATCTTTACGATTTTAAATTTTAAAGTACTATTAATAATTATTAAAGAGCCACCGCGTATAGTATTATACTGAACAGGCTAGCAACCTGGTGACATCCAAGATTTAACATTAACTGATATTCTTGTAGCCAGTGCTCAGTAATACATAATATATCAATTTTACAACTATTCAAGAAGAGTTCAATTTCAAGTTCTTTACTGGCTATTCCCTGAATATTTTGATGTAACAGGTTCATACACTGTGTGCTTGTATTAGAAAATTTATTTTTAATAACATTATTGTTTGATAATAATAAAGTATTGTTTAATATGTAAGAGATTTTCTCCGTTGTCTCAATATTTAATTTAAATTATTGCTTGGAACGGATTCCAAATTATTAGACGTCACAATTTGTTCCTGTTCAATAGAAGCAGGAGTCGTTAGCCAAACATTTGGCTGAATTATTTAAAATACAATAATATAGCATACAAGCTAATTTTTTTCTAAAAAATTTGATAGGTGCAACCTACCATATGTCAAAATGAAAATTGTTACAATTAATTATATTATTTATGTCAATAATATCAATTTGTTATGATATTTGTGGGTTAAATGTTTACAATTATTATTGTATAAAATATACAAATAGTTATTTAACTTATATCTATGTTGGTTTTCCCGTGGCAACTCCTTAATGTAGGGAAATGTGAACAAAATTACCTTTTTACATCTAGTTTATTAAGTTGTTCATGAAATTGTTGTAGGTGTTGTCTATTAACATT
Source organism: Lamproptera curius (assembly GCA_029286875.1). Lineage (NCBI taxonomy): Eukaryota > Metazoa > Arthropoda > Insecta > Lepidoptera > Papilionidae > Lamproptera > Lamproptera curius. The sequence continues at coordinate 16,405 of JAGSMT010000407.1, read as the reverse complement.
TCCTACTCCCAATCAAGATAATCAAGATAGTGTTGGGCAATGAGTATCAGTCAATATTTTTTCATAATATAAGTAGGTTGCTCCTGGCATACAATAATTAGATACTGATTCCCCATACACTTATCTAGAATTAATGAACCCATACTTCTTCCCAGTTCATCGCTGTATATTTTAATATAATTATGGGAAGAAATATGTTTTCTTTACTATTATCTAGAAGGCTACCGTGAGGCACCACACTCTGAGACATAGTCTTAGAATCACATTCCAGTTCTGAATGAACCTGTATGCTTTGACAATTGCATACACAATTTCTGGTCAAGGAGTCAAAACGGTCTGAGTTATTTTTACATAAAACTAATATGTCATTCTATAGCCGAAATGTGTTCAGATATTTCTTTTGAGATGCCTCATATTTCTTTGTTAGGACATTTAAGGATTGCAATAGTGATGCAATCTCAGCCTGCAGTGAACTGACACTAGCCTCATGAGACAAAATGAGTTATCTTAGCCTCATTGTAGCATACATTTAATTTTGCTTTTAGTTTATTCCTATCTTTACATATTTTGCCATAGCTTTTTACAAATACTATGCCTACATTTCAACAATTCTCTGTCTTCCTTATGTGTTTATTAATTTTTTAAATTACTTTTGTTTATTTTTGCTGATTACTGGACGGAGGTCTCGCAGTCATCACCAGTCAAATCTATTGTGCTAATATTATTACTAATATTTGTTACTGGGATACCATATCTTGTACTTCCTCAACTAATTCATATAAAGGCTTTGGGTTTGACTGGTCCTAAGTTCGATTCTTAAGTTCAAGTAATCTAATTGTTTTATGAGCCTCATATAATCTAGACCTCAGTTTAGAGGTGAGGCAGAGCTTCCTCATATTCACCCCTACACTGGTCAAACCCATCAACATACTTTGAAATTATTATTTTGTTCTTGTAAGTTTAAATAATTTATATTTAACTGAGATAATTCTTGTTATTTAGTTTTGTATTTTTTGTTAATAATTTGCAAAGTTTCATGTTCGTTATCGTCCCTTTCCTCAGCAATTGCTCACACTGCATTTTGGCTCCTTTAGCTCTTTCAGAGTCAAATGGAGTTGTTCTCGACCTGACGGGCCTTGGTATTGCGGGTCATCATTTTTATGTAATAATTGATATGAAAATTATAAGATTAAATTATAATGTGAGCTCTTGACGAGGATGTAGGGACAATAAACTTATTTTAGACTAAAAGTCGTTACCTGCGCAGTGACAGCTAGACTTCGTAAACCGTATAAACACGATAACGCTATAACCAGGGTACACAATGTAGATAATATTATTTAATTCTTACAATTATGTTTCGAGGAGGCTAAAACATTACAAATTTCACTTATATTTGTAAGTAAATATTATTATTTAATATAATTAATAGGGAGTATTTACAATGACATGTAGGTCTTGAGTTGCACACGTATATATGTAATATATTTACATCCAATTGTTCTTTGAAGCAATGCAATGTAATGTTGACTTGCATAGCGACTGTAATGTGCACGATCCGAGCACCTAAGAAAGTTAACTAGCTCGTGGGGTGAGCAGTAGTAGTATAGATGCCAGCGTGACACTTTATGATAGTTTGATATACAAACAGAAAAATAGATTTGCGTATTTGTAATGATGATAACCGTCTCCGTAGCAAATCGTTCGAATCCCGAAGGAGAAATCACGTTAAAAGTTTGCTTTCAGGTTGGTTTGAGCATCGATGATTTGAGTCGTTATAGGAAGTCAGATGTCTATCGCTTTGCGCGAAAACTGTTATTTAGGTAAATCTGATGGATTAGAAGCCGACGCCATGAAAACTTGGGATAGTGGCTAGGTGAAAGACTATGATAAAGTGGATATGGACATAAACTAGACAAGTACGGTAGTGTTTAAAACAATGAACTACGCCGTGCGGATATAGGGGTAGGGATGGTCTTTTAAAAACTTATTTTTCTTCAAAAAAATTTAACACTTTACTAGATACAAGATTTGTGTTTATTATAAAATATGAAAATTTAGTTCATCGGAAGTTATAAAAATTAAACACTTATTTATATAATTATTTCACGTAAATAATACAAGAATTGTAACTTGGGTTACCATAAGTGATAGTCATATACCATCACGGCATTTCTAGTTCCTTTTTAAGGTGTAGAATACTGCGGCGTAGTACATTTATTGCCCCCGTAGCCTAGTGGTAAGGGCGTGTGCTTTAGAAACCCGAGTTCGTGGGTTCGAATTCTGCGGGGACTCAACAAATTTTCATTGTTGTTTTCTAGTTGGTTAGGGCAATTTTAGCTGATCATCCAATTGTCTAAAAAGTAAGATGATACATGTATCCGGTCGTGTCGGTTATCCATCCCATAGGGTATTGAGAGTATAAAGGAACAAAGAGTGCACCTGTATATGCACGTACACTTGTGCACTATAAAATATCCTGCGTAGTTGGCTGATCTCTAATATAGATCGGTCAACGTAGTCGTAATCGACTGGAGAACATTATACATTGTAAGAGACTATTATTATTACATTTATTGATTTATCACGTGGGGTTCAGCTTGTGTTTGCAATGTAAGCCCAAGAAAATGTTTTAGTTACATATTAAAAATATCAAAATGTATCAGAGTTCATCTACGATATTGTGCATGTATTATACACATAAACCTTTTTCTTAAATTACTCTATATTTTAAATAAATCCGTTTCAAAATCCGTAGCGTAGTTTTAAGGATTTAACCATAAATGGAACGGATAGATAGCGAAAGCGACTTTAGTTTATACTGTAGTGTTGACATATTACCTAATCAAGTGGATGTAGTTAAAACGATAATTCGCTTATTTCACATTCAAACGGACTTTTTTTAATGAACGCATGATGTTTTTTTTAATCAAATAACAAAAACAAAATGCCGTGTCTTTAAATAATGCATCCTATAATACCATACGGACGAGGATGCTTGCTTCCCATAACTGCGTGTGCTTTAGAAACCGGGTCGAATCCTGCGAAGACTCAACAAAATTCATAGTTGGTTAAAACACTTGGGCCGATCACCCAACTGTGTGAAAAGTAAGATGATCCATGCGTCGGATGGCATGTAAAAACTCAGTCCACCTACCAACCTGATTGGACCCTGCGTGGTGGGATACGGTCCAAAAATCCTGTAATGCAGCAGTGGACAAACACAGGCTAATGATGATGCTTCCCATTCCATAATTTTCGTCTATTCATTAAAACACATTAATATATACCGAGTGTATATATTAATGTATATATTAATGTGTGTTACAAGCCTTTAATTCTAAACATTGGAAGGACTGTCTTTGGCAGTTTCTGAAACCACGTAGGCGTTTGACGTCTGTAAAATTATCTATAATAGTCTGCTAAACAAATCGCTATATTTCTACTACTTATATTCTATATTCTTATATTCTACTACAAATCGTACCCTGGATGGAATGTCTAGAATGCTTAACGTTGAATCTTCTAGACGTAAGCGTTAAATAGGTACACTCTCTACGCTTTATTATTATTATTATACAGGGTGGCCCATAAGTCCTTTGATATGAAAAAAAATTAAAATAAAACTAATCACATTATGAATTAAATTTTATTTACAAAAAGCTTAAAAATCGGGAATTATTTTTTGAAAATAACATCTTCTAAATGTAATCCGTTACGATCACGGCACTCTTTGCAAACGACGTCAAAATTGTCGATGACTGCGCGGTACGTCACTGCTGAAATGCTTGTCATTTCTCTGCGGATGTTTTCTTTAGGGCCTCAATTGACCGCGGGTTTGTGTCGTATAATTTAGCCTTAATAGCACCACAATAAAATATCCATCGGATCAGATGAATGAAATGTTAAGATGGAAATGAGCCTCGTCAGAGAACATTATGTTATTGAAGGAAGTAAACCGATCAACATTTCATTCGCATAATTTTGTCTTTGAATACCGTCAGTTTCTTTAATTTTGAACCAACTGAATTTTGTAAGGGTGCATATGTAAATATTTCTTCAAAATCCGTTGCAACGATGTCCTGGATACGTGTAATGCTCTGGCGTGCTTACGAGTTGACTGTGTCGGATTTTCGCGAATCGTTTTATTCGTTTTATTGAAATTTTACTTTTCAACAGACTTATGGGCATCCTGTATTTATTCCTTCCGTGCGTGCCGGCGGAGACAGGAAAAGGACGAAATTGCACAGGAAACGCTTATTTAGACGGCTTTCGCTTTATTAATAATAAAAGAAAGACAATGCGATGCAAAATGGCGCTAGCAAATTCACTTTTAAAATGCAACATTTTATGTGCGTAAATTTGTAACTACTAATATTATATTTTAATAATATTAATTTGTTGATGAGAATTTGGTATTAAGGTAGCAAATATTTTTTTTTAAAGTTATGATCAAGGTGACGCTGGAATTTGTTTTAATATGATTTTGCTTATCTTACCAAGAACTTTAACGGTAATTACATGAATGATCAAACAATCCGTTGTAACATGGGTGTTCCCAGAGCAATGGAAGATAGCTATAGTATAACCAATTCCAAAGAAAATAAACCCTGAAAAATATAAGGATCTACGACCAATAAGCATTTTCCCTTTCTTATCTTAAATCTTAGAACCAATTGTTTGTACTCAGATAACGGAATACTCGGGACGAATTACATCTTACCTCGTAAACAATCGGATTTTAGAAGATAACGAAGTACAGCGACTGCTTAATTGGATGTCGTCAATGATGGCATTACAGCGCGTGACGCAGGACAAGGTACTTTGTTAGTTTTGTTGGACTTTACTAGCGTGTTTGATACATTGAAAACATCCTTACTCCTGTCTAAGCTAACATTCTATGGTTTTAACGATTCCGCAATAAAATGGTTCACTAGCTACCTTAACAATAGAATGTGGTCTATTTAAATTCAAAATAGCATTGTTAATTACATGTTTCCTTCCGTTAAATCGAGGTGACCGCAAGGCTCTATTTTTGGGCCATTTTTTTTCATTTTATATATAGCGGACAATGTCGGTGCCATAAAGCATAGCAGATATCATTTGTACGCGGACGATGTGCAGTTGAATATATCTTTTAAACCCAGCGACCCCACTGACAACACGGTGGCAATAAGAAAAATCAATCATATTTGGAAGACATTGTAAATGGTGCAATTCAAATAAGAAGGCTCATAATTAATCCCACTAAAGGTAAGTAATTTATTTTAGTAACACGAAAAAAATTGATAACGTACCACTTTAAAATCCAGGCATCGCTTATTGGCGGTTGTTAGTGTTAGAGACGTAAATTGTGACTTATCAAGATGATGTTGAAGATGGATAGAAGATTGCGTTTTGAGTAACACATACTAGAAACCAAACGTAATTGCTTCTCTAAGTTAAAAGTTTTGTATCATATTCGCGATTAAATAACCGTTGGTATGCACGTCAAACTGTGCGACACACTTATTTTATCTAAATTATCATATTATGCTAATACAGTATCTAATGCTTCTCCGCACGCCAAGACTAAGAAAATTAGTAAATAGTACAAAATGTCAGTGCGCGTTTCTGCTTCACTATTCCTCGTCGATTGCATATTACACTGGCTCAATATGTCCAGCCGGTGAACTTCCATCTAGCAACGTTGCTTTCGGCGTAATAAGAACCAAGGAGTTTAGCTATTTCTATAAAAGTTGCAGTTTTCACAGCTCTGCGTAAGAACTGCACTCCATCTTTGTTGTCCAAATACACGGCTTCCATTTGTGGCTACTTTAGGTTTGCTGTAACCAAGTGCTGGAATAAAAAACTGTATTACAGTGACTGGGCTACTATGGGAATTAGGCGTAGCAGGGATTATCTGGCAAGTTATAAATACGGAAACAGGTAGAAACACAAAACAGAGTAATGACCTAGAACTAAATATACAAGGTAAAACTGTTAAGGTAAAGGTTGAGGTAATGAAAAATTATGTTAGAACAACTTTTAGTACACTTTTCCAAACATGATATTTTAAGAATTGGTGAAATTTGGCTTTACCAGAGGTAGATCAACAGTAAATGCTGGTATAAAGTTAGTCTCTTATGTACTACGGGCATGGGAGGATCGCTGCGATTCTATTGGAATCTTTTGTGATCTTACCAAGGCCTTTGACTGTGTGGACCATGACATATTAATCAATAAGTATTACGGTGTATGCGGGTTTGGTCTTGATTTTCTATCTTCTTACCTACGCAATAGAAATTAATATGTAAACGTAAATGACACTCTGTCATCTGACTCTCTTGAGCGGATTAGTGTTCTTCAAGGATCAATTTTGGGACCTTTTCTGTTCCTGGTCTATATAAATGACTTACCTCTGGTAGTGGAGAGCTGTCCGAAGTTGTCCTTTTGCAGATGACACTTCTTTTCTGCTAAGGGTAAAAAGAAATGACCATGACGTTGAGATACCAAATAGGGCAATTGATATTGTGTCAAACTGGTTTGCGTCCAATAACTTAGTGCTTAACGCGAACAAAACTAAATGCTTACGTTTTACTTTTGTAAGTTGCCAGATTTTCAAAATATTAAAATGGACAATGAGGTCATTCCTTACGTAAGCTCTACTACATTTCCTGGATTTTCTATTAATTCCAAGATGCAGTGGGGAGCACAAAACACGACAATCAAACTCTTTAGAAGCTAAGTACAGCAATCTTTGCCATATGGAAGATTAGGCAGCTGACAGACGAGGCAACTGCAAAAGTAGTTTATTACGCATACTTTCACAGCCTTATGCCCAATGGATTATTATTATGGGGATCTGCAGCCGATTTTAACACAATATTTATACTACAAAAACAGGCTGTTAGGGCAATCTAAAATCTGGGTTCACGGAATCTTTATTTAATGTTTTTATTAAAATTGAAATTTTAATTTTATTATTCATATGTTTGCTAAAAAGATATTAGGCCGCGCAGGGTCAAATTCAGCCCCTAGAGCTACCCAGATTTAGACTGACCCGAACCAAAAATCTTTTAAGTATAATAGTATAAGAATGTATAATAAATTAAATGCCTGCCAAACGCAACTGAATGATTCGAGCTTTCGTAAAGTTGTCAAAACAACGCTTATAGAAAAAGCCTACTATTCTGTTATAAATTATATTGAGGAACAAGATATGTGGAAGCAGTTTATATTCTGCACTTGCAAATCCCCTAGTAACTTAAAAAAATGTATTGGTCAAATTTTGTTAATACTAATGTTTAAAAAAAAGGCCAGAGTTTCTTGCCGGTCCTCCTCAGGGCAGGTCTGAGTTTGTGAATCGGTGGTAAATGGATAATTTTGACGTTCAAAAGTGCTCAGAAAAAAGCCTAAATAAAATAAATGATTTTCACTTTGACAAATTGTATTACCTTTTAGGCAACTAACTGAACGTTCTAATGTTTTTCCTGGTTAATACCAGCAAAACATTAGAAGCGTTTGTAGTGTAATACACCATGTCCAGAAAATTATCCATTAATATGGAACTCGCTAGTTGACCACTATGAAGACACGCGTACCTTAGCGTCAACATACTTCGAACAGTTGTTAAATTTTAAAATGTTGGAAACCGCTTCCGCTAGTACTTTTATTAGTTTTTAGATATCTATGTGTCAGTTGTTGGCACATTAATAAGTTTAAAATTAATAATCTGGCAGATATTATGTTTTTACATATTGCATTAAAGAAATTTCATTCTAGCATTATCAACACCTTTGAGATGGAGTCACGCAAAGAGGATGTAGCTACTTTTGATAGTATCGCTAACTTTATTCGATTCTAATCTAAATTTTTAGTGAACAATCAGTCAACTTAATACAGCTCGTTTAAATACTACGCCTTACGCAAAACGTCATCATCGGCCGCATAATAGTGTCCCGCCGGACGCATCTCGCTCGCAACCGAAACAACAAGTACACAATACCTTCATATCGCGCGATATTGTTCATTCTAATAGTAAAGGCAGGTGTGTCCTATGTAAGAAAAATGACCACGTTTATTTAAATACGTGTTCTTTATTTAGATCCATGTCCGCAAAGGACAAGTTTGAATTTATCAAATCCACTAATTTACGAATTTTTCGCGTTGCTTAAATATATTTATACCGAAGTTTCGGATTCTATCCAGCATCCATGAAATAACGCGATAATCCGTAAATTAGTGAATTTGATATGTATAATAATCGCGTAAATAAAAGAAATAATTAAGTTTAAATTTATTAACAAAAACAATGGATGTGTGAATTGCTTTAGTTTAATACATACTGTTCAAAATTGTAAATCGTTACAAAATTGTAAAACTTGGGACAAACGTCATCATACGTTTTTGCATTTTGATAATAATTCTTATTGCGTTACTGAGTTGCAATGAAAATATTTCATTTACCTTAGTAAATGAAATATTTTCCTGCTTAGAGGACCCAAGAAATTAATCTCAATCTTTTACTCTGTGGTATCGTTAAAGCCAGCGCGTCAAGCATTTACGACCGTGCTTCTTTCTACCGCACAAGTTTATGTAAACAAAAGTAATGATATTTTCGTACCCGTAGGTTCACTTTTATACAACGGTTCGCAAAATAATATAATAACCATCGCGTGCTGTAAACAACTTTATTTGAATGTTATTACGCTTTCAAATTTAGCGTCGCGTCCCGTTATGGGCTACGTTAATAAATAAATACAATCAAAAATAAACAATATAGATACAATATAAACGCGGTAATTGTCGATCGTATCATTGATACGTTACCTTTAGACACCATTGATACTCCCGTAGTGCAACACTTAGTCAATATTCCGCTAGCTGATCCGCATTGGCACGAGCTAAGTGAAGTTACTAACCTATTGTTAAGCACTCAATTGTTTCCATATTTGCATTTAGGTGATATACTAATTGCACCTCCAGCGCCCTCTGCTATTGAAATCGTATTCGGATACATACTAATGGGCGAAGTACCTATTTCTGTCGAAAAAAAAAATTTTTCCAACAATCCTATGGTACATATCCCTTTGAGAAAAATAAATAGCTCTTTTTCAATTCGCAACGAAGATTCAAAGGATCAATCGCTTCGTAAATTTTTTGAACTTGAAAAGATTCCGCGACGAATATCTTTAAATTCTCAGGAGGAAGAATGTGAAAGAACATTTACTTCTTCTATAAAACGCATTCATTCGTTAATCAAACAGTTGTGGATAGAACGTATTAAATGAGATAGCAAGCCTCCCGCTCACATATGTACGTTATTTGAACAACTCAGAGCGCAACTGCCGCTCCTTAGTTCCCTTAAAATACCGCATCATCTAAATGTTTTCAAACGATCAATTGTTCATTTTGTCGCATTCGCAGATGCTAGCCTTAAAGTGTATGGCATGTTACCGATTGTCAGAGTAATATTTCTGTTCACTTAATGTGCGCTAAAATTTGTGCCCATAATTAAATAGTGCAATCCTTCTTAAGAGGTGACATTTAGAATATTTACACAATTTACTGGTGAGGCATAAATGGCTTGATACGAAATATAATGCTATTCAAGTAGGAACACTGGTAACTATACACCAGGATGATATTCAAACTTGCGATGGCCAATGGGGATAATTGCCGAAGTTTACTCTGGTGCGGATGGTGTTGTACTAGTAGATTTACTTAAAACGGCTTTCGGTTTGTTAAAACGTCCCGTGGTTAAATTAAGTCCCTTTCCTTACAATAACTTATAGTATTTAAGTTATCTTAATGTCACATAATCTATATTATTTAAATATTCTTAGTTAAGTTTTCATTTTTACTTAGTTACTTTTATAGTAATCGCTTAAGTTTAATATAATCTCGCTTTGTTAATTTAATTTCGTTTTAGTTATTATAACCTTGCCGTTAAATATTTTATATCATTTAAGTATTCACACGCCTTGAAAATATCGCTTTAAAAATATTCTTAAACTTTAAAACCGCAAGTTATCTACAAACGCTGTATTTAATTGTATTTAATGCTTAGTGTAAGGAATTCGTATTACGTATAAATTTTGAGAAAATAACATTTTCTCAACGCGGGGAAGGATATTCGCGCGCATTTCTATATCACCTAACACAGCCGCAAATTGGTTACGCATTCAAATTCAAATTTCAAATACAAATAACTTTATTCAATACAGAAGTTTACACTTGCTTATTGATTGTCAAACACACTACCACCGGTTCGGAAAAGGACGCCTCAGATCTGAGAAGAACCGGCGAAAGAAACTCAGTGGGCTATTTATTATGGTCATCTTTTAAAAATAACAAACAGTTTAATAATTTGACATTACATATTATGCAATTTTGAAACAGGACCTGGAGCGAGCATTCCATTACCAGGCTGTGTTATCATTTAAAATTCATTAATATCGTAATAACCTTTAACACATAAACGTTCTTTGACTACCTTTTAAATTTATTAATAGTTAAATTCTGAACGTTTACTGGGATTTTGTTGTAAAACGTACATTGTCCCATAAAGACTTACTTATTCTTCGCAGTCTAGTTGCTGGAAGAATTAAATTATGTTTGTTCCTTGTATCTATGTTATGTGCATCACAATGTCTTAGGAAATCATCTCTATTTTTTGCACATACATTAAATTTTCAAATATGTATTGAGAACTAACGGTCATTATTTTTTCAGTAAACAACTTTCTTAATGATTCTTTGGGGCCCAGGTTATAGACTGCACGAATTGCACGTTTTTGGAGGACAAAGATCGTATTAGTATCTGCCGCATTTCCCCACAGTAGAATGCCATAAGACATAATACTATGAAAATAGCTAAAATATACTAAACGAGCTGTCTCCACATCGGTTAATAATCTAATTCTTTTTACTGCGTAAGCTGCAGAGCTTAGTTTACTTGCTAGCCTATTAATATGGGGGCCCATTGTAGTTTTGTATCTACAGTTATTCCTAGAAATACAGTTGATTCAACTACGTCTAACGCCTCCCCATTTATAACCACTTCAAATTTACCATGCTTCACATTAGGAGTCATGAATCTTATACATTTTGTTTTCCTTTGGTTTAATAGCAAGTTATTAACACTAAACCAATTCGCTACTCTAGAGAGTATTATTTACATCGTCATTTATTGACGTATGTCGTTTAATTTTAAAAATCAGGGAAGTATCATCTGCAAACAATACTATCTCTTCGCTATTATTTATCACACATGGTAAGTCGTTTATATAAATGAGGAAGAGAAAAGGCCCAAGAATGGATCCTTGTGGGACCCCCATATTTACCGGGGCCCCGGAGATCTTTTACCATTCACGTCAACCCTCTGAATTTGATGGCTCAAGTACGAAGACAGAAGGTTGAGTGCGGTATTTCTTATACCATAGTGACGTAATTTCCTGACCAGAGTCTCATGGTGTACACAATCAAAAGCCTTTTTGAGATCACAGAAAATGCCTAAAGCATCCTGTGATGCTTCCCAAGCCTCAAAAATGCTTTTGACTAGCCTGATGCCTGCGTCAGTTGTTGAGCGACCCCTAGTGAATCCATACTGCTTGTTATTTAAAAGACAATTACGATTAAAATGTTTAATAAGAGTTTTTCAAATAATTTACTAAGAGTAGGCAGTATAGATATTGGTCTGAAGTTATTAGGGTCCGTATTACATCCTGATTTAAATATCGGAATAATTTTGCTATGCTTCATTAGGTTAGGAAACTCGCCCTTCTGATACTTACATTGAATATTGGTGCTAGGTGAGGTGATATTACATCGATAATAGAACTTATCACCTTAACAGAGATCCCCATAGGTCTGTAGTTTTTATATCTAAAGTTTTAAATGTACTTACAATACCTCCGGTATTTATGTCCGTAAAATTAAATTCTCTGTACATTCATTGGTATTATCTTTAATAGTGACTCGGCAACTGTTGGGAAAGATAAAAGTGACTTGGTAGTAGAAACCGGAATGTCCGAGAAGAATTTTTCGAAATAAGTAGCAACATCTTCGTCAGCTTCTATAGAACGGTCATCAATATTTAGAGTTATATTAGAGTTGCTCTTAGTACCCCTTCCAGTTTCACTGTTGATAATACTCCAAGTCATTTTTATTTTGTCTGATGAATTTTAATTTTTTTTTATATATAGGGATTTCGCGACAGTACAAACTTTTTAAATATTTTTGAATAAGCACTGACATGTGCAACAAAGGTCTTATTATGATTATATGTTTTTCACTGTAAAGCTCATATAATCTTTGCCTGCTTTTGTGAATTCCAACTGTTGCCCATTCACTAAAAGCTACAGAACCCTTTGATTTAACCGTTTTAGAAGTAAATATTGATTTAAATTCTTTCCTTATAAAAGAGAATAATGTATTATACAGCACATGTGGGTTATCATCATACTGTAAATAGTCAATTTTTTGTAATATATTACTTCTAAACTTCTCAATACGTTTTTTATACATGGGAACAAACATAATTTTTTATTTGTATTTTTGTCTGATATTTTATTTAATTTAAAAAGAGCAAGCTGACCAAAGTGGTCAGAACTTATATTTTAGTTATTGACTTGTTTAAAGGTTGACAGTTTGTAAATATATTATCTATACATGTAGCAGAAGTCTCAGTTATTCTAGTAGGTTCAAGAAATAAATTGATAAGGTTATATGAACTTAACAATGATCTGAATCTAATTGTGGTTGTAGAATTATCTAATAAATTAATATTGAAGTCACCACAAATTATAATATACTTATTAGATTCAGATAGCTTTAATAATATTTCTTCTAACACAACTTCAAAAGGTTCATATAACGAAGTGGAGGTCTGTATACGCATACAACAATGAAATGCTCCAGCTCTGCACAGGCTATTTCAATAGTCCGTTCAATAGAGAGGCTCACAACATCTTTACGATTTTTATATTTTAAAGCATTATTAATAAATATTAAAGAGCCACCGCGTATAGCTTTATCTCTACTGAACAGGCTAGCAACCTGGTGACATCCAAAATCAGGCATAAATTGATGTTCTTGAAGCCAGTGCTCAGTTATACATAAAATATCTATTTTACAACTATTTAAGAATAGCTCAACTTCATGTTCCTTACTGGCAATTCCCTGTATATTTTGATGTACCAGGTTTATACAATAGTTGTTATTATTAAAAGTTTTATTATTTAAAAATAAATTACTTATTTGTAAAAATTTTGATTTATTGTGCAAGAGGTTTCCTCCGTTGTCTTAATATTTAATTTAAATTACTTGGAACGGATTCCAAATTGATAGTCAATGTTTGATCCTGCTCAATAGAAGCAGGGGTCTGGTTAGCCAAGCCATTGGCTGTGTTTTTAAAAATACAATAGCATAGCAAACTAGCTAATTGTTTTTATAAAAATTAGATAGGTACATCCTATCAAATGTCAAATAACAATTATTATAATTTAATATATTATTAATGTCAATTACATTAATTTTATTTAAATAGGTCTGCGTTAAATATTTACAATTATTTTTATATAATATGCCTAAATAATTGTTAAGCTTATAACTATTATTGTTTTCCTGTGGCAACTCTTTAAGGTAAGGAAATGTGAACAGTATCACCTTTTACAATAAATTTATTTAGTTTCTCTTGATAGTACAGTAGGTTTTGTATATTAACATTTCCCCTTCTCCCAATCAAAATGATTAAAATACTGTTGGGGCAATGTGTATCAGTCAAAATTTTTCTCATTATATATGAGTAAGTAGCTCCGGGCATACAGATGTTAGATACTGATTCCCCCGAACACTTGTCTAGTAGGAATGAGCCCATATTTCTTCCCAGTTCATCACTGTATACTTTAATATAATTGTTAGAAGAAATATGTTCTGATATGTCTTTAAGGCCACTGTGAGACGCTACAGTCTTAGACAAAGGCTTAGCACCCTTCAGCTCTGAATGACCCTGTATGCTTTGACAGTCACATACACAATTTCTTGTCAAGGAATCAAATCTGTCAGAATTATGTTTACACAAATCTACAAGATCATTCATAGCCAGAATGTGTTCTGAAATTTCCCTCTGGGATGCCTCATATTTTTTTGAAAGAACATTTAAAGATTGCATTAAAGATGCAATCTCAGCCTGCAGCGTACTGACAGCAGCCTCATGAGACAGCTGAGCTGTCTTAGCCTCATAATAACACAGGTTTATTTTATCTTTAAGTAAATTCCTGTCTTTACATATTTTGCCATAATTTTTGCAAATACTACGCCTATATTTTAACAATTTTTCAGTCTTTCTAATGCATTTGTTTATTTTCTTGAATTTCTTCTGCTTTTTCCTGCTGATACCTGGGTGGTAGGCTCCAGAGTCATCACCAGTCAGATCTATAGTGCTAACATTGTTTGTAACATTTGAGACATTCCCTACTAATTCAGAATATAGGCTTTGGGTTTGATTTGTCTTTAAATTGTGGTTTTTAGTTTCTAAAATACAAATTGTTTTATGAGCCTCATTCAATTCTGACTTCAGTTTAGAGGTGAGGTCAAGAACTGCCTCATACTCATCCCTACACTGGTCAAACCCATCGACTACACTTTGCAAATTATCATTTTGCTCTTGTAAAGTTAAATAATTTGATAGTATTTGAGCTAACTCTTGTTTTAATTTAAGATTTCTATCAATAATTTGCCTTTCCCTCAGCAATTGCTCGCATTGCATTTTGGCTCCCTTTAACTCTTTAAGCGCCAAATGGAGCTGTTCCTCAGCCTGACGGGCCTTGGTGTTGCGGGTCATCATTTTATTAGGTAATTAAAATTTGAATTTAGTAAAAATAAATATGAAATGAGCACTTGAAGAGGATAAAGGAACAATACGCTAAATTTAAATAGAAAGACGTTACCTGCGCAATGACAGCTAGACGTCCAAACACAATATTACACAATAACACAATAATCGCGTTCACAATCTGAATTCTAGTATTTGACAGACTTAAATATATACAAAGGAGGCTAAAAACGTTAGAATAATTGTTAATAACTTAATAAAATATAATTAATTACAATAATTATTGAGGAGAATTTACATTGACGTGAATGTCTTAGAGTTGCCACACGGAAAAAAATAATCTTCCTTCCCTTTCTTCCTATACCGCTCCTTTCGTCTGCCTCTCTTTCGTCCTTTTAATTTTTCTTCATCTCTTGAAGAAAGGAGGGTAAAGGGAAAATACTTCGTGACACGGACGGCGGCCAGCGCCGCCGCAGTCGGACATTTGCCTTCGGGAGTTCCTACGCAACGCATCATATTTTTTAGTGTCACGCGACGCGAATGGCCAACGCTCCGTTCTAATAGTTGTAAGTTTACCGCGAACCCCATCCCCATCACCGAAGACGCCTGCAGCAGTGCCGCCATTAGACGAGGTATTTATCCTTTTACCGCATTTCCAATCCGGCTTCATAACCACGTTGTCCGAGCCGGATTACGAAAATGGTCCTTCGAACCGCATCCTCGCTTTTGGTCCTTAAATAGGATCTACCATATCGCTGTCACTCGAGCTAGTTGGTCTAATCAAATTGGCTGACGAAACTTGAGTGACCACGCGCCCGCGCAACCAATAAGTGCAAAGAAATATGTAATAAATTCTCACATTATCTTTTCACTAATGACACAAAGCTTCTTATAAAACGACGTCGTATATTCTTCTATCAAGATGTTCTTATACCATCTTAGTACAAGGTTATTGTTCGCATAAGGCAGCTGTCAATATTGTGCACGTCCTTACTTAGGTAAGACTTAAATTACCCGGGTACTGCGTTGCGTATTTTAATATATTTTCTAGGCCAAACAACAGATGCGAAGCAATCAAAATAGCTCTTATTTGTGTTTATACTTAAAGATTTATATAATTTAACAAACTGTGTGATCAGATGAATGTTAAATTTAAGGCAGTTATCTATAGGTGGTAGGCCCTTTTTTTACAGGGCCGTCTGGGGTGGTACCACCGCGGTGCCTCTGCTACAAATAATGCTACTGTGTTCCGGTTTAAAGGCATCGTAGCTAGTGTATTTACTAGGTAAACGAAATGTCATCCTATGTCTCACGGAAGGCGGGGCATTCCCGATGTTAATGGGCGCCGGTAACGTCTTACCATCAGGTGGCGATGGGGGTTTCTTATTGTATATTTCATTTTGAAAAACGCAGCGAACATAACGTAGTCTTTGTACTACAACAATTTTATGGTATGGTAGTATAGTCCTCATAAAAAAAACAGAAAAAACCTTTAAAATTTCCTTTTAAATATATTGTCAACTGCGGTAGAATTTTATATAGACAGTTGATTTAACTGCCTCGTACCTCAGAAACCGGAGATCGTGGG